>CM053789.1:301909254-301936754 GCA_028749045.1 Cupressus sempervirens
GGTCATAAAGTACCCTAAGACCCCTTTTGACCCATTTAATGATAACATATATTTCTAGGGTTTGTAGGCCTCCTAGGAGTTCATATGTAAATATGTAATGGGTCAAAAAGGGTCACATGGTATCTTATGACCCCTTTCAACCTATTTCATGATATCATATGTCCCTAGTAATTGTAGGACCCATAGGAGTCGTGTGTTTTCATCTAATGCATTCAAAAGGGGTCATAGGGTACCTCATGACCCCTTTTGAACAATTAAATGATAAGATGTGTTTCTAGGGGTGCTAAGACCCTTAGGAGTTCATATGTTGTTATCTAATGGGTTGAAAGAGGTTATAGGGTATCTTATGACCCCTTTTGAGTCATTCAATAATAATATATGTTCCTAGGGCTCACAGGATCCCTAGGGACATATTATATTCATTCTAATGAGTCAAAAGGGGTCATAGAGTACCTTGTGACCCCTTTTGACCCATTCAATGATAATATATGTTCCTAAGGGTCCTAGTATTGAAAAAATTTATGCAATTGTATATTATCTTTGATGTTACACATAATGTCAAGCCTTATCAAGAAAGTTGGTGATTGTTGAGCTCACTGAAGATAGTTTATTGTGTACATCGAGTGTTTCAGTTTTGAGTTAGTTCTTATTGAGCTCATTTAGGCATCAAAGTAAGATCCTATGTTAATCAAGTTAACTTAGTTAACAAAGGAAAGTTGGCATGGATCTTGAGTTGATTGAGTTCACTTGGAAAGTCAGTTTAGAATCAATAATGACCAAGCTAGGTTAGTTAACAAAGAGTTTCACTAAGTTGACCAAGTACTCAATTCTATGTTAGCCGACTGATAGCATATTAAGTTTGATTGATTTATTGATCAATGCTAGCTGACTTAAGGGATGAAAATTATTTTTTAAAAATTATGTTCAAGCCGACCTAAAAATTCTATTCATATAAGTATAAGGTCAAGTTGAGGATTAAATTGTGACAAGCATGGGATTGAAGAAGATAAATTAAGGAAGTGAATTGGAAGGATATCAGAGTATTTGAGTTGACCAAGCTACAAATAACATTATGATAAAGGAGAATCAAGTATTCAAGCTAGAACAAAGATCTAAAATTAGAAAAGATAGTTACATTAGCAATCAGGTCAAGTCATCATTACTCTCTAATAATTGTAGTAGTGAATCAAATCTCCTAACAGAGTTAGCCTAACAAATATTTGCCAAAGCGTCTAACAAGATAACATTTCTAGATTGAAGTTTCTGAAGACTTGTAACAAGGCCTTTCCTAATAGGGTAAATTAAATCATTTAACAAGGTTAGACCTAACAATGTGTTTTGTAACCTTTAACTGGGTTGGCTCCTAACAGGGCTCACTTCAGAAGAGTGAAAAATAGTAACTAGTTGTAATTGGTGGTTTTCCCAAATTGGGTTTCCATGTTAAATCTTGGTGTCTCATGTGTTCATGTTATTTTCTTTATGTTATTGCAACTAAGTTAAGTAAGTTTAATCACATTTAATATCTTAAGATCTACATGTTCAATGCTGACCAAGTGATAGTAATATATTAGTTTATATTGTGTTGACATCTTAAAGAGACTTTTAGATTTTTGTTGTTGTTGTAATTGATTCACCCCTCCCCTCTCAATTACTCTCCACTTCCAACACCCAAGACCTCTAGGGAAATATTATATTCATTCTAATGGGTCAAAAGGAGTCATAGGGTACCCTATGACCCCTTTTGACCCATTCCATAATAACACATGTTCTTAATGGTCCTAGGACCCCTAGGAGTTCATATGTTGTCATCTAATGGGTTCAAAAGGGGTCATATGGTACCTTGTGACCCATTTTGACCCATTTAATGATAACATATGTTCATAGGGGTCCTACTATTGTCATCTAATGGGTTGAAAGGCCATTTTGACCCATTGAATGATAATTTATAATTATTTTTCAATCAGTATGTAAATAAAAATCTTATAGGAATTTTAGTTTAAAAATAAGTAATAAAAACTTATCAAACTATTATTTTAACACCAATTATAACATTGCAAAGTTGATAATGTCCTCAAGAAACCCTTTTTGTTTCATTGAATTCTGTTAGATTAGAAGTTATTATATACCTTGTCAAAGTCTGTAACACCCCTAAATGCTACAAATTAACATTTTTGGAGCTGACTAAAAAGGCTTGGTGATTACTAGGCCTAATCGGATACCCAATATTTTAGGGATCCAATTAGGCCTGGTATATGATACATTAAATACCTAATATGTGCACTCAAATGAACATTTTACACAAAGAGATCTTAGTTATATAAAAATATGTTAGTTGTATATTTGATTATATAGGATACATTATAGATGTTAGTTATATATTTGGTTGTATAAGATATATTATAAGAGGTAGTGTATATATATTATCTTATAGATTATAATATATATTTAAATATATATAATTAATTATAGTATATATTATATTATAGTATATAATATACAAAATATTTCATAATAATTATTTAATATAATTTTTTATCGAATGGGTGGGAAGGGGTCATAGGGTAGCCTAAGACCCCTTGCAACCTATTCTATGATAACATATGTCTCTAGGGGTCATAGGACCCCTACAAACATATGTTATCATGAAATGGGTCTAGGAGTTCATTTGTTCTCATGTAATGGATCAAAATGGGTCATAGGGTATCCAATGATATATTTTAACCTATTCTATGATAACATATGTCCTTAGGGGTCCTAGGACCCCTTGGGACATATTGTATTCACTCTAATGGGTTTAAAGGGGTCACAGGGTACCCTATGACCACTTTTGACCCATTCAGTGATAACATATGTTTCTATGGGTCATAGGACCTTAGGAGTTCATATATAAAGATCTAATTGGTCAAAATGGGTCATAGGGTATCTTATGACCCCTTTCAACCCATTTCATGATAATATATGTCCCTAGAAATTGTAGGACCTATAAGAGTCATACATTTTCATCTAATGAGTTCAAAATTGGTCATAGGGTAGCCCATGACTCTTTTAGACCAATTAAATTATAAGATATGTTTCTAGGGATCCTAGGACACCTAGGAGTTCATATGTTGTCATCTTAAGGGCTGAAGGGGGTTGTAGGTATATTATGACCCATTTTGACCCATTTAATAATAACACATGTTTGAAACATATTATATTCATTCTAATGTGTCAAAAGGGGTAACCTATGACCCCTTTTGACCCATTCAATGATAATATATGCTTCTAGGTGTCTTAGGACCCCTAAGACATACTATATTCATTCTAGTGGGTCAAAAGAGGTCATAAAGTACCCTATGACCCAATTTGATCCATTCAATGATAACATGTCCTAGGACCCCTAGGAACATATGTTCTCATTAAATGGATCCAAAGGGGTCATAGGGTACCTTATAACCCCTTTTGACCCACTTAAAGATAACATATGTCCTTACTCATCCTAGGACCCTTAAGAGTTCATATGTTGTCATCTAATGGGTTGAAAGGGGTCATAGGGTACTCTATGACCTCTTTTGACCTATTCAATGATAATATATGTTCTTATGGGTCCTAGGATCCCTAGGGATATATTATATTCAATCTAATAAGTCAAAAGCGGTCATAGGGTACCATATGACCCCTTTCAACCTATTCAATGATAACACACATTCTTAGGGGTCCTAGGACCCATAGGAGTTCATATGTTGTCATCTAATGAGTTAAAAGGGGTCATAAGGTACCCTATGACACCTTTGATCTATTCAATGATAAAATATGTTCTTAGGGGTCCTAGGACATCAAAAGGCATATTATATTTGTTCTAATGGGTTGAAATTTTTCATAGGGTACCGTATGACTCCTTCTAACCCATTTTTCATATGTTGTCATCTAATGGATCAAAAAGGATCATAGGGTACCCTATGACCTATTTTGAGCCACTAAATGATAACATATGGTACTAGGGATCTTAGGACCCATAGAGACGTATTATATATGTTCTAATGGGTTGAAAGTGATCATAGGGTACCTTATGACCCATTTTAACTCATTTAATGATAACATATATTCCAAGAATATTATTTTCATTCTGATGGGTCAAAAGGGGTCATAGGTTCCCTTTTTGACCTATTCGATGATAATATATATTTGTAGGGGTCTTATGACCCCTAGGAAAATATTATATTCAATCTAATTTGTTGAAAGGGGTCATTGGGTACCCTATGACCCCTTTGGATCCATTTGAAGATAACATATGTTCCTAATTGTCCTAGGACCCCTAAGAGTTCATATGTTATCATTTAATAGATTCAAAAGGGGTTATAGGGTACCTTATGACTCCTTTTTACCCATCCAATGATAACATATGTTCGTAGGGGTCCTAATATTGTCATCTAATGTGTGGAAAGGAGTCATAAGGTACTCTATGACCCCTTTTGACCCATTGAATAACAACATATGTTCCTAGAGGTCTTAGGACCCCTAGAAAGATATATTATATTCAATATAATAGGTCAAAAGGGGTTATAGGGTGCCCTATGACCCCTTTTGATCCATTCATTGATGATATATGTTTTAAGTTCATATGTTGTCATTTAATAGGTTGAGAGGGGTCATAGGGTACCCTACAAACCTTTTTGACCCATTCAATGATAACATATGATCTTAGGGTTCCTAGGACCTAGGACCCTTAAGGACATTTTATATTCATTATAATGGGTCAAAAGGGGTCATATAGTACCCTATGATCCCTTTTGACCAATTCAATGGTAACATATGTTTGTCGGACTTCAAATATTATTATCTAATGGGTCAAAAGGGGTCATAGGATACCCTATGACCCTTTTAACCCTTTCAATGATAACATATGTTCCTAGGGGCCCTTAGACCCTTATGAGTTCATATGCTATCATCTAATGGGTCAAAAGGCCCGATGACCTCTTTTGACACATTAAATGATAACATTTGTTCCTAAGGGTCCTAGGACCTCTGGGGAAATATTATATTGGTTCTAATGGGTTGAAAGGGGTCAGGGTACCCTATGACTTCTTTTGACCCGTCAAATGATAACATATGCTCTAGGAGTTCATATGTTGCAATCTAATGTGTCAAAATGGGTCATAGGATATCATATGACCCCTTTTGACCCATTTAATGATAATATACATTTTTAGGGGTCTTAAGACCCCTAGGGACATTATATTTGATCTAATGGGCTAAAAGGGTTCATATGGTACCCTGACCCTTTTTGATTTATTCAATGGTAACATATGTTCCTAGGGGTCCTAGGATCCCTAAGGACATATTATATTTGTTCTAATGAGTTGAAGGGGGTTATGGGGTATCCTATGACTCCTTTAAACCCATTCATTGATAACATAATTTCCTAGGGTTCCTAAGACTCCTAGGAGTTCATATGTTGTCATCTAATGGGTCGAAAGGGGTCATAGGGTATCCTATGACCTATTTTGAACCATTCAATGATAACATATGTTCCCAGGGGTTCTAGGATCCATACAAACATATTAGATTCATTCTAATGGGTCAAAAGTTTTCATATGGTACCTTATGACCCCTTTTGGCCCATTTAATGATAACATATGTTCATTCATATATTATTATCTGGTGGGTTGAAAGGGATCATAGGGTTCCCTATGACCCCTTTTGACTGATTCAATGATAACCAATATTTCTAGGAGTCCTACAACCCCTAGGAACATATTATATTCATTATAATGGGTTTTGACACATTATAATGGATATCATATGTCCCTAGGGGTCTTAAGACCCCTTTATACTATATCTTATAGTAATTAATTAGTATATCCTAATGACTATATCATATAATATACTTTATAATATAATATAATATAATATAATAAATATAATATAATGTAATATAATATAATGTAATATAATTGTTAACTATTCTCACTACCTATGCAAAATTTTAATAAATTTGCCTAAAACTGATTACATAAGTGAAAATACTACATATTCATTTCTTGTTAAGTGTAAAACATATTATAAAGTGAAAGTTGGTTTCTTTTTTGGCTATAAACTAAGTTTTAAACATTATTATAAACATACAAGGAGAGAAAAAGCTATAGAAGTAATTCAAATAAGCCAAGGCATGCACAAAAAGGAAAACTATTTTATTGCTTAAAAGAGATGTAGATAATGTTTATCCACTCAAGCTATGGTAAATGTTTAAAACAAATAGAAATGTTTTACATTTAAAAGTTTGAATCTTATGAAGATTACATTTTTTTTATAGGAAATCTGAAATTGCACATGAATGAAATACATTGCAATACAAGTAAGAACAAAAAACATTGAAAGAGGGATTCAATGGTTCTATCATTTCCTATTTGAGGGGGAAACCTTGCTATGATTGATGGAGTCCTTGGGTTCCCACATCCACACTACCACACATGTAGAGAAAATAAGAGAGGTGTTAGTCACATGATATGACTAAGCTTAGGAAAATACAAAATCCAATGTTCAATACTCAAATTTCTATACAAGAAATCAATTTACACATCATCTACACAAGGAGAAAAGGAAAGAGTCATGAATATAAAAGAAAGATATTTTTTATACTAATGTTGTTTCTTTCATGCACATACATGTATAAACATTGAAGTTGTTAAAGGATCATGCATAAATTACATGCATGAAGCTTTTTGAATGAATAATGTCGAGGAAAATACTAAAGATCTTGTGGAGACTATTGAGGGGGCATACATAAATTACAAGTACATGACCTTTCAGTTGAGCCAAAGTGGCTAATTGAAGACATTAAGGAGATCATACAAGGGGCATGCATAATTTACAAGAATGGAACTTTCTGGTCAAATTAGGAAGGGGAGGAGATTGAAGACACAAGATGGATGAAAGGTAGTTTAATGGACACAATTTTGGTTGTGAAACCTTTCAGTTGTTTAGTTGTAGATTTTACAGAAGTATTATAGAGTTTAGACACCAAGATTTAGCAAAGTATTAACCGATAAAAGATTGTACAAGTGCATATAAGGTTTAGATAGTCAGATAAGCATACTAAGGTTCTCAAATTTTCAACTTGTTTTGAAATATTTTAGCAAGATCATAGGTTGCAACATATTTGGTTTCAAAGTGAATGGGAATGTGTGCTATAGTCCTAAAAAAGTATGAAAAGAAGTGGGACTTACATGGAGTTTAAGTCAAGAAATAGTTAAAATGGCCATTATAGAAGAAATCTCATTTTCAACAAGAGCAATAGCTTCATCATTCATTATAAGCAATGATAACATTTAATTTATTGTATAAGGTCTACATTAAGGAAATTAAATGAACAATGAATAATGACTTGTAAAGAATATGCTAAAATTACAATGATGGTTATGAGAATGGTATGAGTATTTGGATTTACAAGTAAAATGTAGACATCATCTATAGAAATCCATGTTTTGATATAATGTATAGATTTTTGTATACTGTGGCATAAGTAGAAATGAGATTAAGGGATCTTATTAGTGATGATAGAATATAGAAGCAAGGTATTAAACAGAGGAAAAGTGTATAAATCTGATCAACTATTCCATAACTTTTATAAAGTGACTGTGACAAAAGGGGGTAACCAAATGGTACAGACAAGAACAATACAATACAAATCATTTACATGTATGTATTGTATTGTTCTTGTCATTAATATGTATGTAAATACAAATCTAGGTAGCCAACTTCAGACCTTTGCCAAATTTTTCCTATTATTAATTCATTAGTCCTAATCATAGATTTATGCTCTCCTTATGGCAGTGAACCAATGCCCCAATTTTCGTGCTCCCAAGTATCCATTTACCCAATTTTCAAATCTAGATCCAAACACAATTTATTATTTTTTGACATGTTTTCTTATAGGTAGTTCTGAGAGGGCAACTTTGAAAATCAATATCTTTTAACTAAGAATTCATCATGAGATGAGATTTGATAGGGTAAGATTATGTGAAACAAAGATTTAGCAAGTTTGATTTTAGAGCCCAATGATCTATATGAATTAGTTTTTAAAGCCACTTGATAGGCCCTAGTAGTAAAAAATCATAGTTTGGAGATAAGATTTGAAATGAGTTGCAAATGATGTTTCAATTATTGATTTTGATATTGATTAGCACCAGATGTTCAACGGGTTGATTTGAAATGACAATCATTCAAAAATGATTTTTTTTTAGCTGGACTTGCTTTGGGGTCTGATTGATTTCGCCAGACTGATAAAATTAAGGAAAATTGAAGATGTTTTTAATGAGGAAAGTGGTAATGTTTTGAGTTATTTTAAGTTTGAAACATATACATGATATTTCCAATTGCAACTTGTAAGGGTGTGCTTTACTCCCTCCCTTCATACTTGCACAAACATTACTTCAAGTTGTGCAAAAGATGAAGTGACCGGTAGATGGCATGAGCAAATCCACAAACACATTAAAACCAAATAATTTTAATGCATGAGAAATAGGGTGTCAGGTCTACTAGAATGACAACAGATCATGATTTTGGGGATGAAGGATTATAAAATGAAAAAGGGTGAGATGAACTCAAATTGTATGAAGAAAAAGATATAGATGGCTCAAACAAGAAGCTTGGAAAAGTTGGAACTTCCAATGGAGGAAACGAGAGAAAGGACCTATTAGATGATAATAGGCATAGTGGGAGTAGAAATAAAAAAGGTGATTCTCATTCAATAGAAGAACAGGTTGATTTAGATGATGAATATGATGATGGATTTGATGATGATGATATGCGCACTGAATAAAATGAGGTTCTCAGTAATGAACATAATTTTCATAAGATTGGAGACAACCTAAGTGAGAAGGCAAGGCATTATGATTAGAAGGGTACAATTGAGAACAATATGAACATAGATGGAAAGAAGACGAGCTCAAAAATCATCACGATGGGAAAAATAGAGTTCTTTACAATCATTTTGAAAAGGGAATCTTCAATATTGTTATGTGGTTTTCACCAAGATAAAGTGAAGGGAACCATAATAATTAATCCTTAGTTAGAGGATTCTTCTAGGAATGCACATAGTAATAAAAAGAAGTCAAGCTTGAAAAGATGAACTAAAAGTTAAAAGCAATCAAGTGAGCAACATGTTTATGAAGATGGAGACCTTTATTATTAAGCACATTCATCTCACTTTTCATTCTAGAAATCAAGAAGACAAGATCATTTTTTGACATCCATAGTGAGCATAAATCAAACTCAAGAAGCAATAAATTTACCAAGCAGAGGGGGTGACAAAACATAAAGAAGATACAGTTGATAGTAATAGCAATAAAGATTTCAAAATTCTTCACTTTGGTCAGGGCTTCGCTGGTTCAAGTCAGGACTCCAGATACTGGGATAGAGATGATAGGAGAAGGGATGGAGAGTTCAATGAAGAGGATTTTGATTTCCTAAATAGAAATTCTAATACTTCTCAAAATGAAATTAGTCAAGGCAAAGAGAGGAATGACCTAGGTTATGAGAGAAAAGATAAACAAGACATTGAAAGAAAAAATAGAGCATTCACATAGAGGTGGGATACTAGAGTTTGAAGATGCTATGGCAGTCCAGCAACTGACTATGTGGTCATCCTCAGACTAGACTATATATTACTATATTATACATTGGCAGAGTTTAGTGAAATGTAATACCAAACTTGGTAAAGGTTTGGATAGCTTTATAAACAAAAATGGTTTCAGCAATCAGGAAACACCACAGGAAAAAATGACAGCATGAAGTGGAATGGCACTAAGGATACATCAAGATGGAGAGGTGCCAAAGGAAGACCATCCCATGACATTGTAGGAATGTAAAGACAGGAAGTAGGATAACACAAAGAAGGAACAATGGTAAAATAGTGAGAGGACTTTAGTCCCACATTGGTTCCATGGGAAAGATTTTATACATTTAAATACTACACCACTGACTAAGCATAATGTCTATAAGAAAAATGGATTTTGGAAACCCAAACTAGTGCTTGGTGGACCCCAGCAGGCTAGATTTGGATAGAAACAAATTTTGAGCAAATATTCTAACTGGATGTTGATGTGGAAATCAGATAAATTGAAGACTAAAATGTGGTGACTTGCAGATGAACTAGGAGATGAAAAGTGGTAGATGACCTTGTAGCTTGGTGCAAAATATGAGGTGCTAACATGGCATGGGAGACATGTGTCACAAAGGCACTTCCCTACATGCACAGTCAACACCTTGCTAATTGTAATGTAGGGAAGCACCTAGCTGACACATGTCAACGACCCTAGTCAGAGGTGATGTGGTGGGCCTGAGATGGATGATCTTGATCTTGCCACATGGAAAGATCCAATAGCTAGTGCATTCCTACATTATGGAGATGCATAGAAGTAAAGTAAAATATGGAAGTGCCTGGCTGCCACATGGTAGCAAGCTCGGTCAATGATGACATGTCAGATTGGTCAGCATGATGAGGTGGTAGTTGATTGGTAGTCCTAGAGTGAATAAGAAGTTGACATGTGGTGTTGATGTGTCATCTAATAAGAGGATTCCATGTGGCACTTGGTGGTAGGTGACAATGTATAGGTTGACCAATAAGATGCTACCATGTGGCAACCTGGTCAAACTAGGTTGACCCAAAATTTATGGGTAAGGTGAAAATTTGGAAAAAAAAAGGTTTTTAAGTGTTTCTCTAAAAAGGAATATACATAAATTTTTTAAAATGCAAAAATGGATATATTCTAAAGTGTAAACTTTAGAGGACTTTAAATTTTAAAAAAATGAGTTTCAAACTAGAGAACCATACTAGGGATATATTCTTCAAAACTAGATTTTGGGAGTTTCTCATGGGCTAATATAGCAATGTTATATATCGCCAGAATCGAGAGAAGACAAAATTTCTGATTTTGGAGTTTTTTTTTGCACATGAAGCTATCTATTTGGGTTATTCAAGGTTTTCTCTCAAATTCCCAGTTTGTAACTGCATTCAGGTATTGAAGTTCAATTGTGATTTCTAGTAGGGTAATGAGCTAAATGTATGTAAAAGATAGTAAAAATGTGGTTATGGATGAGTTTGGTCACATTCAAGTCAGTTGAATCTAGATTTTATCAACATTCCATCATGCATTTCAAATATTTTGGTAACAAAAGGGTTTTCATCACTCCTATGAGATAATTACAAGTTTGTTACAGAATAATGATGAAAACTAAATCAGATTTTAGGGGTAGAAAGAGGAGAGATGATTTACAAAAACAAAGGATGGAATTTCAAGTAGACACATGTCATCTTCAGATAAGATCTAGGAATTCATTCCTTTTCTATATCTTCTTCTTTCTCATCCATTGTAAAGGTTGGTTCTAGTTTTGGAGAAAAATGACTCACTTTTGTGATACCACGTGTGTTCCAATCTTGAGTTTTTTCAGATCTGTGAAACCAGGGTTCTAGTCTTCATGTGTTCTCATCACTGTGACACCACATTATTCAACACATTTTCTCTTGTATGAACAACAATAATGAAGATAATATAGCTAGTTCTGATATGTTAGGTATTTCTATATTTTAATTTCATGCATATGAATGTATAGTTTTAGGGAAATGAATACAAATGAGCAAGAATTTCTTAGTTTCATTTTGATTCTCATCTCCTATCTCTATAATTTGCAATCTTATGTGGTTTAGCGACAAAGAATTGAGACCCATTTGCACCTCGTTAAGGTTGTATGTCTGATATATTTTATTGTTGGAACAAAGGGCCAAGTAAATGCTTGATGTGTTTGGTAGGGTTGCTAGTTATTTTGAGAAGGATACTTCATAAGAATGAGATCTTTATGAACATTGATCTTTGATTCACAAAGTGGTTGGATAGATCTAATATCTTGGTGTATGAAATATGTCATTGATATCATAGACATATGTGTTTGACTCATGGAATTTTCCAATAGATAAGGCATTGATTAGTTATAGGATCACTATTTCTTATTGCTGCATACTTTGGGTCTTTCTAAAATCAACATCATTAATCAAATCTATTTCCCTTTAATGTTGAAGAATTGAAAAAGATGCCCTCACTTAGCTTATCAATTTCTTAGGTCATGTTATTAGCTATTCGATGTCTGAGATCTATGCATAAGTATTAAAAGATTAAGGGTTTTATCTACTTTGTCAAGATTCAAGTGTATGTTTTAGCATTAGTACCATATAAATGAATCTAAGGTACAACCACCTAGGTTTTGTAGAGCCCATTGGTGTTTTAAAAAGTACTAAAACTACTAAGCGACAAAATGCTTAATACCAAAATGACAGTACATACACAATCTAAAGACTAGCCTATTCTTATTAACAATTGCATATGTAAGGTATTTGGACCCAACTTCAACAAAACCATAGATGGTTTTCTACTCTTTTGGCTCTGCAAAACTAGGGTGGGTGTACCCAGGGATGGTTCAAAACTGGAACAACTGTATGAGGATTATTCTTAATTTCATTCTGATTCTCATTTCAAGATCCTCAAACATATACATAATTATTACTAACTTGGTAAACACATCCCATAAACAGATATGGCCAAGAATTCTTCTATAGATCTGCAGATGTTTTTTACAACAATGGCTACTAAAGCTAAAACATTCCATGCAGACAAGTGCTGGCCAACTTTGAAGATCTACAGGAAATAAAAGTAAAATTTGATTTGATGATGCATTTGAATAACCATTTATAATATATTTCTCCTTCAGCTGAAATAACTTGATCAGTGCCTAATCCATTGGGGTTCAGAGTCTATAGCAAATTCTTAGATCTAATTTGTTGCCTTACAAAAAATTCTATCAGTAATTCTTATCAGAACTTATCATTCAAAATCCTTTTCAATACTTAAGGAATCTTATCACATTCATCAAAGCCTTTATTTAATCCATTGAATTAATAGCAATGCTAAATGGATATACAACCTAACTAGATTGCATTCAATTGCACAAGCTTATACTCATACAACATCAAGGTAGCTAAGTATTTAAAAGGAGACAAAATTTAGAAAGAATTGATATGGGGACAGTTCATAATTTGTATTCATTTCCTTTGAAAATGGTATATCCTTTACAATAGACTCAGAATGGCCTTCAGAAAGAAACACAACTCATTCTAAATTCATGTATTCTCAGAGAATTGACAGAAAAATACATCACAAACTTGCTTTCAAAATTTGGACCAAAAGCCAGACTAAGCATAGTACTTAGAAGAAATAGAATTTGGACCCTTCTTTAGCCTTGGGATCTCACTTAAATAGTGTGAGATGCAACAAGCTTTAGGATAAAGACAAATGACAGGTGTCCTTTTAAAAAGGCACTCACATACACTTCTATCAAAAAGACAAGAACAAAGTAACAGAAAGGCTTATTACATCAAACAATTTTTTGGTGGGTCCCTTTCTGTTATGCTTCTTAGTTGTTGAGACAAGAAAATATGATCTGATCTTACAATCATTCTTCATCCTCGGAGTACATAGCCATGAGGTCTGAAAGTGATGTATCATCTTCAGTTACTTGCAAACTTACTTTAACTTGGGGATCTTCCATGTCTTCACTACTACCTACGAGGGTAACTGTTACTTTTGCATCTTCCTCCTGATCGTCTCCTGACATCTGTTCTATAAACTAATTTTTCCATTTATTAAAAGCATCATCATCTGGCCAATCAAAACTTAGAGCTTCTCTATGTATCTTTATTAAAGAATTTGCACTTTCTTCTAAATCATCCAATTCTTTTCTCATAGCAGTATAAAATAACTGTATTTTTACTAGCTCTTCATTTGTCTTTGCCCAGAACCAGTGGCTAGTCTCACTCATGATGTTTATTATTCTTTCATTAAATAAGTCATCCAACTCCCTTTTCCATTTTTCCTTTTCCTTTATTGTATCAACATATTCTAAAGCACAAGGAAATAAAGTGAATTTTTCAGCCATATATTGGGAAAAACAGAGTGTTAATTCTTCTCTGTAAAGAATCTCTTTCATCATCAAAATTCTCTAGCTTATTTAATAAATCAAAATTTTTCTCAACTTGATGATAAGGCATTTGGACTACAGATATACATATGATTGTAATATCATTATTCCTCTCCCTACATTTCTGTGCAAGAGGAGTCAGTTTATCCTTATCTCTACTCAACTCATCCATGAGGGTTACAGTTCTTGTCAACTGATCATAAAAAGTTGACCATTGTATTTTATCCCTCAAATATACCACACCCTGCTTTAATTTTTCTTCCTGTTGATTTCTAAATTCTATCTACAACTCATGTAATTTTGTTTTTTCTACTTCAAAGTCCTCTGCAGTATAGAATTGAGGCCTTTCAAGGGTGTTAGGTATTTCAATGATAGGGGTTGATCCAAAAAATTACTGTGAAGGGTATGCAATTCTAAGTGTACTAGATTCTCCCACCTTTCTTTTCCCAAGTATCTTCTCCAATTGAGATACCTTATTTTCCAGCTCAATTCTCCTTTTTACTTCTTTATTGTAGGCATCCACCACTATTTCATACTTACTCTGCAGATCAGTCATTTCCTTTTCTTCTTTTTCTGTAGTGGCCAAGGAAAATTTAGAATAGTCCACATTCATGTGGGCTGCCTGTACATGTGAAGTATCAGTGACCCTCCTCACAATGATACTCCCTGTTAGTCCTGAATCATCAGGTTGTAATGGAGTAGTCCTGGATCCTCTTCTTAATGACCACATAACAAGGGTATCTTGATCATTACTGAATGCTATTCCCAAGAATTTCTCTTTATCTGGATCCTGTAATCCTAAATTATTTGACACAGAATTAAAAATTAAGGCATCAACAATATCCCAATTCGGCAATAATAAAATATTTGCATCTTTCACCATCTATCTACCCTCATCAGGGGTTATATTCTGGAACTCTTGTATCATTTGTTCCTTTATTTGATTCTGAATAGAGGCTTCATCCATTTCTGGATGCTCTGTTTTCATATTCCTACATCTTTGTTCAAAAATGTGCATGTTTTCCCTCCATGCAAACTGATGGAAAGCCCTAGATTTTACAAAATTGTTATCAGACAAAAGTTGTTGACTAGCTTGTTCCAAAATAGGTTCTAATTCCCTTCCTCTAAAATCAGCTACAGTTAATTCAAAACTAGGCACAGGAGGCTCTTTGGGGTTCCCTTCATCAATTTCTACTTGAGTAACAAAAACTCCTCCTTGTGACCCCATTTGTTCAATTTGCTCATTGGTGAGTTGCTCTTCCTCAATTCTCATTGGAGTTTGGGAAGGTGAGTAACCTTCGTCATGGGATTCCTCTTCCCTTTATATTTTTCTTCTTTTAGGAGAAGGTTCAGGGGGTCTTTCTTCAAAAATAGTACTAGTAGATTCAATTATCTATTTTTCTCTGTTTACAATGGGCATCTAATCCCGAATAATAGTATATCCTATCCTCTTTCGCACAACTAGTGAACCTGCCCCTATGTTAGGGGTGAAACCCAATTTCCTCATAACTTCTCTGGCTTTATCTGGAAAAGAATCAATAAAATGTTGTTTCTTCTCATTCATTACCTCCATTATTTCCAAGAATGTACTCATCAGCTTATTTATTCTATCTGCATTAGTTGCAGCATTACTAAGAGGACTGTAATCCTTGTCAAAACAATTAATAAACTCCAAAACTTTTGAATAGACTCTCCATTTCTCTTTCTTTGTTTCTTGCTCCTAGAGAGAATATTCATTCCTTATTATATCTTCAGGGAAATAGAATTCATGCTGACTTGGATGAAGCTTGATCCTATGTCTAAGAGCAGAATTAAAGAAATTTTTTGTGTCACAAAAATGACCATGAGATACTGCCATCTTATACTGATCCAAAAATTTGTAGAGGAAGATCCACCCCTCTTTAGTTATTACAAACTGGTGAGCCATAGTGCAAGTAGGAAAAATTGATCCTGTTCCCCTCTTGTGTAAAAAAGTCTCCTCCACTCCTCCCAACTGCCATAAAAATTTAGCTACCCCTACCTTTAAAGGTACTTGATAGGGTAGTACATGGGGTGTCCCTTTGAATCCATAAACCCTAATGATAGTTGAGACTAGATATGGGATGATATCTCCACAATTATGTGAAACTTTTAGACTATGGGGTCTGTCCATAGGCCTAACAAGGTGCATTAGTGCCTTAGGAATTCTGGGATTGTCACTCAATATGAGGCATCTTAATTTAGAAGCAAAGTGCCTATCAAATCTAACAAAACTAGCATTTTTTGCTTCCCGAGTCATGTCTGCACTCCATAACTGAATTGGTAGTGCTTCCCCTTCTTGTTCCCTATTTAAAACTATTTCTTTAGCGAAATATGTAACCCCTTTAAATAGAAACATATGCATCAATAGGGAGTACTAACCCCAAACATTTTCCACCTTGCCCTTTGCAATCCCCACCAATCCATTGTGAATCTCATTAGCCAGGTAAGATGCAAAATAAAAAATTATCTCTACACCAAAAGAGGAGATTTGGGTGATCATATACATGAAGCTCATAGGAATAAATTCTTCTTCACCCTCTTCGAAGACTCTGCACGGGGTCTTGTATATCTCTACTGCCCTGGCATTAAAGCATGATTTCTTGAAAGGTTCTTTAGAAGATGATCTTATTGCTGGTAGGTTTCTAATTTTGTCTATGTGGGCCTTTAGTGCACCTTGTCTAACTACATCCCTTTTGGACATATATTCTTTTTCTAACTCTATCAAATCAATGGGCACATGATACCTAGTGAGAGGTCCCAGATTAAAAACTTCCCTAATTTCTTCTGGACTGATGGTAATTAAAACCTCACCATCCATTCTTCTCACTACCTTAGTGGCTTGATTATAAATTTTCGCTACAGCTTCAAGAAGGTCATAATCCATAAGCACACTAGGAACAACTAGCTTTCCCAAATAAAAATTCCATATATTGGCATGAGGGGCATACAATTTTCTCTATGCAAACCATTTTTTGAACAAACTCAAACTAGTTTGAGAAGTTTGAGCATCCTAGACCCAATTACCCTTATCATACAATCCATCAGCTATCCTTAGCCTAGGGTTCAATGAGGTTAACCTTTTAACTTGCACTATCTCTACAGTAGACTTAGGGAGAAACTCAAGCAAATCATCATGCACATTTCTATCCAAATAGTTTATTTGACCTGAGAATCCCTTCTTCAGAGGCATCTTGGACTATTTTTTACAGAACTGAAAAGCCTACGAAGATTATGGTAGTACTACTTACTTGAATTCTGTCTTTGTTTTCCTTTGTATTTCTGCAAACTTTTCGTAAATAGACAACTTCACAATTTTTGCCAGATTTCAGCACACTTTCCTTTAGTAATTGCTTCTGCACAAGAATGGCTCAAAATCTTTGCTTGCGTAAGATGAAACTAATGAAATCTTTCTGTATTATACTCTATTTTTCTCACGAATGATGCTTTCATGTCTAATTAATACAGAGAGTGGCACCACATTCTATGTTTAAAGCTGCATCATCAATTTTCAAAGATCCTACGATCATGTTATACAGAGAGAACAACTAGGTGTTGCATTTGACACGTCAGTCAATTCATCCAATGACAACTTACCACGTACATAACTCTTTCCTTGATGGCACTTATATCTAGACCCACTAGCAATTGAGGACACATGTTAGCAGGTCGCTACTTCATTATGCATAAAGAACAAGCACCTTGCCATATCGAAGCACCGACAACCATCAATCTGATCCAAAATCGGCAGATGATATGTTACTGGGCTTTCTCAGAAAGAAGGTGGTGGGCCCTATTCGCTATGTCACTATAAATATCTCCCTCGCAACTCTTCATAGCAAGATGATGATGGCTGTTGATCACAGGTTTAATCAAGGGTGAGGAAAATGCACGTAGTCTTTTGATTCATATTCTCTACGTCGCATAGCTTAAAAAGCATGCAACTTTTCAAAGTGAGGCAGCGAGGACAGTTGATTCCATTTCAATATGATGCTCAGGATCTCTTTGTACATTTGATCAGAAGGGCATTGATGAAATACAAAATTTTGCACAGTTGGTGCCTTTCAAAATTTTACTTCAGTCCTAATTATCATCCCATGTCACCAAAGGTCCCACTAGCTCTTCAATTTCACGGGGCCTCGCTACTTCGCTAACGGCAAAGTGTACAATTTTTTTGATAGCAAGGTAGTGAGCTTTGACACTTTAATGAATTTTAGCACCGTGAAAAACAATGGGCCATCAGATAATTATTTATGCTATTAAACTGCTTCTGACAAAGGCATTTATTACTTGGCATGCCACTTGGTTTAGTTACGGTACTGACAAATTGCAATGTCATCGGCTCTTGATTTCACGGGGCCTCGCTACTTTGCTAACAGTGCAGTGTCAAATTTTTTTGATGGCGAGATAGCGAAGCGTCAAAAAAAGCATCATTCTAGGTTTGACTTTAGACTACTTCTGCTGGGTCCCCTTTCTTGTTTTGATGGTAACTGCAATGTGTACTTGAATAATAAATTAGCTAGAAAAAAAAACTCTGACCGCCGTATCTTCATTTTGCGGTCCCGTTTTATAAAATATTTAGCACTTGCTAGGTCTCGCCATACATAAAAAGTTCCCATCTTTGCATAGCGAGGTAACGACAATGGTAGATCTACTTAGATCGGACGGCTGGGGAAATATGAGAGGAAAAGTATCTCAGGGGCACAGAAGATGAAAGGCGACAGAATGTTCGTCTTATTTGAAAATTCAAAATTTTGCGCCTGACAATTTATAATAAGGTTTTTTCAAAGGCTAGCCAATGGATGGATTATCTAGAAACCCTATGTTTCACTTAGAAATAAAAATCTAACTTTTCTACAATTGGACAAAAGATCTCTATTACACAAAAAGTCAGACCAACAGTGGCTCTTTCAGGGGATGATAGACTACTTGAGTGTATGCAAGAATTTAGAATCTATGGGAGAGCAGACCACATACTTGGTGCAAAAATGACAACTTCTTCAGAGAGCACAAAACAAAACACAAAAACAAACAACCAAACTGCACAAGGATACTTACAAGGATTTACAGAAAAAACAAAACGACAAGAAACCCTAAAACTACTATTCATGGAAGAAAATAATTATTTTTCAAGAAAAATACCTCTTCAAGAACTATCAATGAACTGGCAATTCAAGAATATTGTCAAATATATCTTTGAGTATATAAGGATCTTCACCCCAAGTATTTTCAATGAGATATGGGCCCAACCAAATAGGATCAAATTTGGCATGTTTTCCTTTATCTTCAATTCTAGTATTCCACATTAAGACTAAATCTCCATTTTCAAATTTTCTACTTACAGTTCTTTTATCATAGAGTGTCTTGACTTACAATTGCAACTTTTGGTTCCTTAAAGATGCTTCTTTTCTGGTTTCGGTCAGTCCTACCAATTCATCCATTCTTTCTTGCATTTCTTATGTAGTATCTTCATCATATAATTGGATGTAATTGTATAGTCCCATCAAGTTGTTCTGAGGCATTTTGGCTTGAATCCCGTACACTAAATCAAATGGAGCTACACCAATTGCTTTCTTTACAGTTACTCTGTCAGCCCATATTGCCAACTGTAACTTGGAATCCCATGCTTTTTTATTATCATCCAAGGTTCTCTTAATGACCTTCAACAGGCTCTTATTTGTGGACTCAGCTTGTCCATTCCCTTTTGGATGATATGGAGTAAATGATGACCTTGTCATTCCATATTTATCACAAAACTTGATGAACTCCTCAGATCTGAAGCACATAGCATTATCTGTGACAATTCTCTGTGGACATCCAAATCTAGAAATAATATTATTCAATAGAAAATTATTTACCACTTTACTTGCCACATTTCTTGTGGGGATAGCCTCTACCCATTTTGTAAAGTAGTCAGTAGCAACCAGAATCCAAGAATAGCCATTGCTAGACTTGGGGAAAATATCTCCTATGAAGTCCAGACCCCATTGTTGAAAAGGTGCTTGAATCTCCACTGGCTTTAATGGAGTATTTCCTGAGAATTTTAGTTTTCCAACAAACCTCTGATAGGGGTCACATTTCCTAACCATAACTTGGGCATCTTTAAAAAGGGAAGGCCACCAAAACCCAAATCTCATTATCTTATGTGCAGTAGTTTTGGCCATGTAGTGTCCCCCACATACTCCAACATGCATTTCTTTCAAAACCTCTTTTTCCTTTTCTTTATCAACACACTTCAACAAAACTCCCTCAAAATTTCTCCACCATAGGTTATTTTGGACAATTATATACCTAATGGCTTGCTATTTAGTATTCCTCTTTTCATTGTCAGGAAGATGGGGAGGAGCTTCCATATGTTGCAAGTAATATATGACATTGGTGTACTAATCACATTGGTCCATGTCACATAAGTCAGCTCTGAATCATCATTTACTAGATTTATCTGATTAGCCTCTAGATTAGTTTCAGCCATGAGTTTGGCCAAACCTTGACCTCTTACTAACTTTGTTATTTGTATATCAATGTCAAATTCCTAGATTCTATTGATCCATCTGCACCTCCTGCCTAATACTTCCTGTTGAGAAAATATATCCTTGACTGCAGCACTAGGTACAAAAGCAATAATAGTAGCACCTACCAAGTAACATCTGAAAGCTTTTATAGCCTTTACTAAATCATAAGCTTGCTTTTCATTTATTTCATACTTAAGTTCAACAGGCTATAGTGACTTACTGAAAAAGGCAATAGCCTGCTCATATCCTTCTTGATTTTTCTGTAATAAGAGTATAGCTATAGTATGGAATGATGCAAAAGAGAAAATATGCATGGGTTTTGCATAATCTGGGGTCCTCAACACTGGAGCATTCTTTATTGTAGTTTTTATATCTTGGAATGCTTGTGAAGGTTCACCATTCCAATCTATAATGGCTCCCTTCTTGAGCATCTTTGAGATGGGTCTACTAATTTCAGCAAAATTGGTAACAAATCTCCTTAGAAAATTGACTTGGCCAAAAAAGGACTAAATTCCTTTCACATTTTTTTGGTTTGGGGACTTTATCAATAGCTGCTACCCTTTCAGGATCTATTTTCACTCCATCCTTAGACACTATGTGTCCTAACAATTTTCCTTCTGTGACCCCAAATGTGCATTTCTTTGGGTTTAAAGATACTCCATATTCCAGGGCTTTTATAAAATTTTTTTCCAAATGTTTGCAGTGATCTTCAGCTTTATTAGAATATGCTGTAAGATCATCCTGGTACACAACCATAAATTTGTCAATATACTCATGAAATGCTACATCCATGGCTCTTTGGAAGGTAGCTCCTGCATTAATCAAGCCAAAAGGCATCCTCACATACACATATGTTCCCCATGGGGTTGTGAAGGCTGTCTTGAACTGTTCACTTTCTTTTACTAGAACTTGATTATATCTAGAGAAACCATCCATCATTGACATCAATTCAGAGCCAGTCACTTGCTGTAACATGGCTTCCATATTAGGTAAGCCATAATTGTCTTTCAGAGATGCAATGTTTAAATTTCTAAAATCAACACAAAGCCTAATATCTCCATTCTTCTTCCTAACAAGAACCAAGTTTGAAACCTAGGTGGAATGCCTGATCAGTTTAATTATCCCACCATCTCTTAGTTTTGTCAGTTCTTCTTGCATTTTTGGGGCAAGGGTAGGATTGATTGGTCTACATTTTTGCCTAAAAGGTCTTACATTTTCCTTCAATGGTATGACATGCTGGAAAAGATCCTCCCTGTAAGCCTTAAGGTCATCATATGACCAAGCAAAAACATGTCTATATTTTCTAAGTAGGTCAATCAATATTTTCCTGATTTCAATAGGCAGATTTTGGCCAATATAAACCCTTTTAGGAACTTCATCAGTGCCCAAATTCTATTTCTTCTAAGTATTATGCTTAGCCTGGTTTTTGGTCCAAATTTTGAAAGCAAGTTTGTAATGTATTTTTCTGTCAATTCTCTGAATATACATGAATATAGAATGAGCTGTGTTTCTTTCTGAAGGCCATTCTGAGTCTATTGTAAAGGATATACCATTTTCAAAGGAAATGAATACAAATTATGAACTGTCCCTATATCAGTTCTTTTTGAATTTTGTCTCCTTTTAAATACTTAGCTACCTTGATGTTGTATGAGTAAAAGCTTGTGCAATTGAATGCAATCTAGTTAGGTTGTATATCCATTTATCATTGCTATTAATTCAATGGATTAAATAAAGGCTTTGATGAATGTGATAAGATTCCTTAAGTATTGAAAAGGATTTTGAATGATAGGTTCTGATAAGAATTGCTGATAGAATTTTTTGTAAGGCAACAAATTAGATCTAAGAATTTGCTATAGACTCTGAACTCCAATGGATTAGGCACTGATCAAGTTATTTCAGCTGAAGGAGAAATATATTATAAATGGTTATTCAAATGCATCATCAAATCAAATTTTACTTTTATTTCCTGTAGATCTTCAAAGTTGGCCAACACTTGTCTGCATGGAATGTTTTAGCTTTAGTTAGCCATTGTTGTAAAAAACATCTGCAGATCTATAGAAGAATTCTTGGCCATATCTGTTTATGGGATGTGTTTACCAAGTTAGTAATAATTATGTATATGTTTGAGGATCTTAAAATGAGAATCAGAATGAAATTAAGAATAATCCTCATATAGTTGTTCCAGTTTTGAACCATCCCTAGGTACACCCACCCTGTTTTTGCAGAGCCAAAAGAGTAGAAAACCATCTATGGTTTTGTTGAAGTCGGGTCCAAATACCTGACATATGCAATTGTTAATAAGAATAGGATAGTCTTTAGATTGTGTATGTACTGTCATTCTGGTATTAAGCATTTTGTCGCTTAGTAGTTTTAGTAATTTTTAAAACACCAACAGAGCCTAAAGTAGAAGAAGGGTCTAGCCTTATAGTTAGCTCGGTGTTTAAAAGGGTATGTTGAAAATGGGAAGTAACTACCCCTAGATGTATCTTGTTCTCATCGAGGTAATTTGGAACCGTGTTGTTTCAAAACACCAACACTAATCACTACCATGTTTTATCTAATGAGTTGTCTTTATGTGCAACTTCAATATAAATGGATGAGAAATTTTAAAGGGATTGCAACATTAGATCATTTAACTATGAAGTTATTTACAAAAAATATTAAATAGACTACAATTCAACATTTAATTAGAGAAAAATATTACTTGGCTCAATAAAGAAGCAACAAAATGAGGGCTGGTTGTACAAGGTTTCTCACATTTTGAGAGAATTAATGTAAAAAAGTATAAAGATTTAATGGAGGAGAGTAATATCATTAAAGGAATAATGTATTTAACATAGGCAAATACTACCAACTATTGCCAAAATCAATTAAAAGAGAGTAATTGGAAAGGTCACATAATGAAGTAAGGATGGTTTGAAGTTGCAAAATGCCAATATCCATTTTATTATTCAATTTTAATGAGATGTAATGTTGTGACTTCAAATAATGAGTCATCAAAGAAAGTTTTAAGTGACATCCATGTGCTAAAATCAAAATTTCAATGAGGAAGTATGTTCTTTATCAAGTGTTTAACCAATCAAAACATTGATTTGGATCATAAGAACCTTCCTTAATAACCAAATGATCATAAATAGACCAATCTTTTGTGTCCATAGTTCTGAGCAAATGGTTGCGGATCTCACAAAATGCCATTTGGGTTATATGCAAAATGAGCCAAAATAGATCTCACGTGGGAAAAATCCACATGAGAAGAATATAGATGCATAATTTCAAAATTTACAAAGCAACATAAAATAGGAGCAAGTATTGGAGGTCACAAGAGAAATCATATGCTTGAGCATGCATATGAAGAAGTAAATATAACAACTATAGCAATGGGTTTACACTGAGGCTCTTTCAACATCAAACTCCAAAGAACATAATAGAGGACATGCCTCTCTAAAAGATTTTTTTTAGAAGCATCAATGCTATAGGAAAAAACATTTAACCATTAATTATGAAAATATAAAATCAATTAAAGAAAAATCTATAGCTTGTGGCCATAGTAGGGCATTGGATATATCTTACAAAAGTTTTATAAAGAAGTATATTGAAACCCTTCTTCTATTTATATAGAAGCCACCAAAGTTGGTCAAATTTTAGAGGAGGGGTGTTTTAGAGAAGCTGAAAATGAAAGATCATGTCATTTTTGTAGAGAAATCCAAAAATAAAAATACAAAAACATCCACACAACCAAATAATCTAGAAGCTTCAATACTACTCATAGATTTTAAAAAAGAAGCTCAATGAAACATTTAGGGTTTACCAACATAAATGTCAATAGAAAGGTGCCATAGGAGGAGGTTATAGATTTTAAATAGAGTATTCATAAGATAGCCCTTTTCCATAATTGTGTACAAAGCTACAACTAAACAATGGACAGTAAAAAATAATACACTTTTTTTTACAAGAAAAGAAGATACAAAGAACCCTTGAGTCACATTGAAATATACAGTTCGATATCCAAAGAATATGAGAGTTTGTAATGCATATTACCAAGTTTTCAACTTCCAGGTACGTGGGTCTTCGAAAAAAAAAATGCTCAAGGAGATGCAAAATTTAGACAAGATCCATTATTACAGAGCCTTGTGTTACTCTAGTTCTCATAGAGTAGCATTCACAAAACCCTACCACTACCTCATAGACCAAAGCAATTTCCAAACAGAGTAAAGTGCAAAATGATCAGTATTAGGGCCTTTCCCCTAATTTGTCATTGGAGCCCTAAAATGTATCAAATCCTAAACAATAATATTTTGGGTCTAGAATGGTGGGTTTAGATATTCATTATTTAGAAATGAGTAACAATTCATATATGCTTTAAATTTTACAAGAATACCTTTATAGCATATATAAATGATTATTTATTTATTTATCACTATGCATAACAATTACTGATAATAGTAATATTCATGTGATACTTTAATGGATTATTTAATAAATATTATGATTCATTTAAAAATGATAAATATAATTAAATAATTTTACATTAATATTGGGATATTAATATGTTAAGCATTGAAATTATAAAACTCTTAATTTTATTAATAATTTTAAAATACAAGATTATTTAAATTAACTTGCATAAATTATTGTAAAATTAATAAATATCTGGTGTTAAATTTTTTTTAAAATGCTTGATAATTGACAATTATTTTAAATGCAAGATGAGAAAATAGGAGTTAAACTTGCAGATGTCTTTTAAGACTTGGAGAGATGTCTAGTTTGATATATAGTCTTATTTTTACCTAAGAAATACTTTTCTAGTCAACTGTACATTACAGAGAGTTGATTTTTAGTCAGGGGGTAGTTTCATTTTCTCATGCACATATTGAGCACTTAATTGCTATTTTTGGTGAGTTATTGATAAATTAAGGCCATTTTTTTATGGAGTTCAGTTTGGGATGCCATGTTATGTAGTTTTCACATGTTTTTGAGAAGTTTGATATGCTATATTTTTGGCTTGATTTTGAGATACGAATTAGGGTTTTTTGCATGCTTTTTGAGCAGTTGAAGGTAGTTCTCAGTTGGCTATTAGTTGGATAGGTATTTAAGTGCAGATTTGATGGGTTTCTTCACAGATTGGAGCACTTTTGAGACTTATTTTTCATGCATTTTTTTGATATCTAAGTTAGGGGTTACATGCCCTATTTATTGTATTTTTACCTCATTATGAGGTCTCTTCTTTCTCGCTTAGACTTTTTACACACTGAAATTTTTTGAGTTGATTGTAGGAGAAATTTGTAACAGAGATTTTTTCAGCATTTATTATATAGATTCAATGGTTCCTTCTCATTGATTCTTATTTGCAATATTGTGGGTTCTTTGATTTTATTTTGTGTTCATCCTTCATTCAAGCTATATTCCTTATTGCATGTAAAATATCAATACTTGTAATTGTAGGTCTTTGTTTGTGTCCTTATTCTTTTTATAGAAAACTGTTAAAGCCTAGATTTTCCTTTCAAAGCAAAAGGTTCTGAGTCCTTGCATAGAAATACTCTTGTAATTACACATGGTTGTCTGGGTATTGTGAATCATTGGCATTATGGGTAATTTGTGTTGATTAAATTGAAGTTAAATACAAATCATTGGTTGATGTATCACCTCATTTATGATTTAGGATTCATTATTACCATACACCTTTTATCCTTTTTCTCATAAGCAATCAAGTTTTTAGGTGATCACTATTTAGGAATTGATCATATTCAAAGATTTATCTCTCGTTTTAGGACAACCCACCACCCGAGATAGTTTCCATGTTTCAACATGATAGCTAGATTTTATATCTCTTTCTAGGCACAATCCTAATTGAAAATAATAATACAATATTTAATATTTTATAATATAATATAATATATGATAATAATATATCTTATAAACTATATATATTAAATATATACAACAATTTGTAATTATAAAGAGAATTAAAAGAGCACATATTATTGTTGATTAGGACCTTATTTATAACAATAAAAAAGACACAACTTGTATATCACATAGATCATGGAGGAGATAATCTATACCTCTCCTTAACTTTTAATCCACACCCTTAATTTTCCATGTTTTTCTTTTCACTAGTTTGGCAACAATGTATCAATTATATGATCTATTGGATACCCGATATATTTGGTTTTTCATATCTAGTGAACTTTAAAAAAAAGTAAATGTGGGTCCCCAAACCTAAGAGATGCAAAAATTAAAGCACTTTTTCATAGGATTCGATATTTTTAAAGGCAAAAGACAAAATTTGGGGCACATACTTTGAGAAAGTGGTAAAATAAGTTGATTAGGGGTCTTGCAATTGCTGACACTATGGGGATTCTAAGTAGTAGGAAAAAATCTAAATAAAAGAAGAAGGTGATGAATTAAGAAATTGAAGAATATATGGAAAAAGATGGGGAAAAAAATCATAAAAAGAGACAAGGTATGTTAAATGTGAATGAAGTCAAGCATGTAACAATAATTTCTAGTGAAGATGATGTTGAATTTGATAATATGAATCAAGTTAATGTTGTGAATGATAATGTATTCACCAAAGAGGAAAATGTAGAGCTTGAAAGGGAAAATATGATAATTGATAATCATAGTGATAATGTTTTAGATGAACCTTACGCTTCTCCTTCTTAAAATCAAAATGAGGTCCCTTACAATGAAGAGGGACAAACACCTATCCCTAAACTTGGTAGAATATAAAAGTGGTTAATAGAGATTGATAAAACCATTTTTAGCACATTGGAAGGGAAGAGATCACATAAAATATTTCATTTATGGGCTTCAAAACTATATGAACATTTTTTTTGTTAACAAGACATTGGTGGAGAAATGCCAAATTTTTGTGCAATTTTTAAGGATGCAAAAGTTAAGACCTATACTATCGAAATTGAAAATTTGTGTCATCAAGAAAATGGAGAGAAATGTCATTAT
>CM053789.1:301941754-302154254 GCA_028749045.1 Cupressus sempervirens
TTTTGTGAATAAGAAGAATGTAAAAAAATTTAACCCTTCTGTTGCTCCTATTGTAAATGTAATAGATGACCCACAAATTGTGTCGACTAGTCTCTAATAAATTGTAGCAATTACAATTTCCCATGCTAACTTTTTGGGAAGTACCCTTTCCCCTTAATCCATTCATAGTCATAATTACAAATTGATTTTCTCTATACTTCCTTGGATCTTGTCCAGATCGATCATGCTTTTAACATCCACTAGCAACATATTTCTAGGATGCCATGTCATAATTTGGCTTGCGTAGACCCCAATATTTGCAAACTTGTCAGTAGAGGGTTAGCTTCCTAAAAAAATGAGTAACGTGGACTCTACTGAATTTGGCAAGAGTCTCACGAGTCTCATCAATAAGATTCATAATCGAAAATTATGGCTGAGAGTTGCCATTAATACATTTTATAATCTTGTTCAAATCCCCTTCAAGCCAAAGATTAGTAACTCCAATTTCAAAAGCCAGTTTGACAGCATTACATGCAGCATTCACTTTTGCAAAATGGTTGGTTTGATAACCCAGTGGGAGGGAAAAAGTCACAATACCATCTCCATTTTCATTCCTTATTATGCCTCCACTTCCCGAGGAGCCAAGATTACCCTTGGACGCTCCATCGAAGTTGGCTTTATGCCAACCTTCTAGGGGGAGAAGCCATTTGGCTTCTTGTCTTTTCATCTTTTTGTCTTTTGCCTTCTCTTTTTTTCTACCACCTAATTCAATATCTCCCCCTTTCCTTACTAAATAGTTTTCCTTTATGTTAGCAAATATTTTCTTTCCTATCACTATAGCCGACTCCTCTTTATCTCTGAAGATTTTGTTATTTCTCTCCTTCTAAATGCTCCAATAGAAATATGGTAGGATCTAGGAACTTAATTCCTAAAGTTGAGACCTATTGAACATACACTTCCATTGACAGAAGAGATCCAAGAAGTTAAAAGGCACACTCTAGCTGAAGCCCAAGTTCTGGGTGAGGAAAACCCAAACCTCCCTAGAGAAAGAGAAATGAATGCACAAAGGATTGCTAGTCTCCATCTGATCTTTACATAACACACATCTACTAGGCATAATATGACCTCTTTTAATGAGGTTATCCTAGGTAAGGATTTTTTCCTATAGAGCCAGCCAATAGAACATATTAATTTTTTGAATGAGGCCAGGAATCCAAGCCCTCGACCAAGGAAGAATCTCTTTTAATTTCCAAAGGGTCGAGTACCTAGAGGTGATAGTATATTGCCCATTGGCATTATCTCCCCAAACCAACTCGTCCTTGATCTTATTTAGGGCCATAGATTTAAGCATAATCATAATAGGGTTAAGATCTTTAGAGATGATGGAAAGGTCTATCCATCCTTGGTCATTCTTATAGTTACTAACTTTCTGCCCAAAATGGTTGATGCAGTCATTCATCTAGACCTCATAGCTAGTGTTGTTCATTAGGGGACCTTGAATGAGCCAGCTATCAGACCAAAACTGGATATCGTCCCCATTTCCTAGTTTCCAAGATACTCTAGAATTAGCCAGGTCCCTGGCTTTTAAAAAACCATTCCAAACAATAGATCCTCTTGGGATATCTTTGCTGAAGAGGGTAAACTATTTAGAGGGTCTCTTAATATACTTGTTTTCTATAATGTCTCTCCATTTCCCTGTGCTGCTGAAGATACACCATATTTGCATAGCCAAAAGAGCCTTGTTGAAGTGAGTTAGCTTCCTGATGCCTAGAACCCCATATTTCTTTGGGAGGCAAACTTTTTCCCAAGAAAAAAGAGGATACCTTTTATTCTTTTCAGCCCCCGTCCATAAGAAGTTTCTCTAAATTTTTTCCATTCTCTCAGCAAATTTCATAGGGATCACAAAGAGGCTCAAAGCATAGACAAGCAAGTTTTGAAGGGTGGATTTAACCAGTTGACATTTTCTAGCTTAGCTAAGAGAGGCCCCTTTCCAACCAACCAACTTCTTACTAAATCTATCCATAATGCTATTCCATAAAGAATTAGGAGGATTTGTGCCCAAAGAAAGCCCAAGATAGGTAGTGGGAAGCTTCCCCACACTGCATCCTAGAATTCTAGAGATTTTCTTCTGTCTATCCTCAAGGGTTTTGATAAAAAAATAGAGGTCTTATCCTAGTTGATGAGCTGCCTTAACCCTCTAGAGTAGATATCCAAGATGTCCTTCATAGCCTTAGCCTCCTTAATAGAAGCCTGCCCTCCCATTATGGTATCATCAACAAATTGCTGATGAGAAAAAGGGGCACTTTTAGAAGAAGTTTTAAAACCTTTGATTCTCCCTTCCTCCTTATTCTTCTCAATACGTCTGCCTAAACATTCCACCAAGATAATGAAGAGAATAGGTGAAAGAGGATCCCCCTGACGAAGGCCATGAGAGGGTTTGAAAAAATTAGAGGGGGATCCATTAACTAAAACTACAAGAGATGAAGTAGAGACCAGCTGAGATATTAGCTTACAAGTTTTGTCATCAAACCCAAAAGCCTTAAGAACCCTATCCAGGAAAGACCAATTGACCCTATCATAGGCTTTAGAAAGTTCCAATTTAAGTAACGTCCCTTCTCTTTTTCCAGCTTCCATAGAGTGAATCACTTCATGCACCATCATTATGGAGTCTAAAATTTGTCTGCCTGGTACAAAACTAGTTTGCTGATGAGAAATAATCAGAGGGAGGAGTTTGAGCAACCTGGAAGTAAGAACCTTGGAAATAATCTTATAGAAAGAATTTCAAAGACTAATTGGTCTAAAATTGTCCAAGGAATTGGCTCTAGGAATTTTAGGAATGAGAACTAAAAAAGTTGAGTTAATCTCCTTAAGAATGCTTCTTGTCCCAAAGAATTCTTGAACAACTTGAACCACATCCTTCCTCAAAATAGGCCAAAATGATTGGAAAAAGAAAGAGAGGAAGCCATCAAGGCTAGAGGATTTATCTGCTGGCAGAGAGAAGAGAGCTTCTTTAGCTTTTGACTTAGATGGAATGGCTTGAAGCATTTTATTATGGTTAGGAAGGATGACCTTAGGGATACAAGAGACAATGTCACCCTGATCCACTTTGGAAAGCAAAGGATCCCAAGACAACAGGGAAGAGAAAAAGGAAACAACCTCAATTGATATTTCCTCATCCTTGGTCATCAATCTCTATCCTTTCTTTAAACCTGTGATTCTATTGTTTGCATGATGTTTTAGAATAGTTAGATGAAAAAATTTCATATTCTAATCTCCCTCTTTGAGCCAGCTAACCCTTGATCTTTGTCTCCAAAACTTCTCCTCTTTATAGATAATATTATGTAAATTTGATAGGATAGACAACTCAACCTCCCTATTTAACTCGTCATATGCTTCCTCCTAAATTGAGGTTTGGATAGTAGAAATATTATCAGTTAGGACTTCCTTCTCAAAGAATATATGGCCAAAATTAGACTTTTTCCAAGCTTTAACCATCCTTTTAACATTGCTAAGTTTTCTTGCTACCCTGTACATAGCTAAGCCTTCCACATCAATACTCCACCAAAGCTTAATCTTGTCTAAAAGGTTAGGGTGGGATGTCCACATTTTTTCAAAAAAAAAAGGGGGAGGCCTTTTGGGACCTATAGGAACAACTGAAAGGGAAATAGGGGAGTGGTTAGAACCCACTCTGGCCAAAATAGCTAATTTTCTAGAGGAGGTCTTCAGCCAATCAGGATTGATAATAGCTCTATCCAATCTGACCTGAATATAGTCCTGACCAATGTGTTTATTTGACCAAGTAAAGCTACCTCCCATGAGGTCCATATCCAAAAAAGCTAGACCATTAATGAAGTTTGCAAGGTTAATTTTTCTTTCCTAGTCCGGAGGCAGACCTCCCTTCTTCTCCTCATCCAACAGTGGAGTGTTAAAGTCACCCATAATAATTCGTTTCTTTAAATTGCTGCATTACACTAGACTTCAAGCTCTGGTCTAGTAATTCTTTCTTTCTCTCTTATTTTTAGGAGAATATAAGTTCATCAGGAACCAGCATTCATTAGAAGGGAGATGAAAAAATTTGCACAAAAGAATATTACCATCATTGTAGACTGCTTCCATTCTAAAATTTTTGGTATTAAAAAGGGTCAACAGACCCCTAGAGGCACCATCAAAGTCTGAAGCCTCCCCACTCATCAAGTTGCTAAACTTAATCTTCCCCAAAAAACCCTTTTTCATCTTAGTTTCTTGGATCATTAAGATGTGTGGTCTCTGATCTCTAATCAGGTTCCTGATAATTTCTTGTTTATGGGCTCCATTAAGGCCCCTAATATTCCATGATATGATCTTCATGATTAATTCTTGGAATACTCCTGAAGAGTTCTTTAGCATCCATTTGCCAATCTTCTTCTGGTCTCCTCCTCTCTAGCTTCCTTCTCAGATTTTCTGCCTCTTTTGGCCGCTGAGCCCACATCTGATTTGTAACTACTTCTAGTCTCCACCGGAGAGGCTTGAGAAGGTCCTCTAACATTTTTCTTCCTGGGCCTTGGGGAAAGAAGAACTTCACCCTTCATGCAAAAATTCAACAACCTGGAAGCCTTGAGGGTAGTCTTTGGGTTGGTTGGAAGAACCTCTCACTGGTCCAGTTCCTTAATCAAAACATCCAACTTTTCTATGCTAGTCCCTCTAGCTAAAGAGGAGACAAGATTTTCCTCTGGGTCTTGATAGATGATAATATCCCTATTTACTCTATCATTCTCCACCTCTAAGGGAGCCAAGGCTAGGCTACCCTCAGAAAGTGGAGACTTTAACAACACCACCACTTGAGCAGCCTATTGTGGGGCTATCTTGCCTTCCTCAACTCTAGAATCTAACCTTCCCTCTACCAGAGCACCCTCAGTTAGTTGGAGTTGAACAATAGTTTGCTTCTCCCTAATGACAAGAGAGGATATTGGGGCAGGCTTTGATAGCTCAGCCTGAGGACCTATCTTATCATCTGTGCCCTAAGGAAAAGTTGATTCAGAAGGTAGCATTTGATTTACCTTCATTGAATCTTCTGTCACCTTAATATTCACCAAAAGCGGACCCTTCTGGCCCTAGATGGTGGTCTTTTTTCTCCAAAATTTCTTGACCCTAACAAGAGAAGCTGCAGAGGGATATAATATATGTTGCTATTATTATAATATGATATTTAAATATATTAGACTATTTACTCTTATATCTATATACTCATATTTTATTATCATTATTGTACCATATTTATTAATAGATATAATATTATATCAATTAATATATTTAAATTTAGTTTAATCAATTCATTATCATTAGTTATTAATAGTATTTATATTCAAATAGTTAGATACATTATCATCTTATTGATTTATAATGTAATTATAACATTTATTTATTCTTATATCTTGATATTATTATTATGAATAATATAAATAATTAAGTAAAATAAATAGATCATAACATTTATCTATATAGTTTATCTATATTATTTCTTTTGTGAATAATCGGTAATAGTATATGAATTATTATTATATTTTATCCAATTATAATTATAGGATTCTCTTTAGGAGGTGTCATGACACTCTAGATGTGAGTTGGTTGCAAAATAAATGTGTGTGGCTGATTTTATTCAAGATTTCAAGGAAAATATCTTTTACAAGTATACAAGGCATAGTCATAGGTCTCAATGGTTGGATCAACATTTTAGAATGTGTAAGGACACTTTCCCCACTGACACTATTATATAAGTTGTTGATGTTGGAATTATTTAGAATAACTGAAGCGGGGGGGTGGTGAATCAATTATCCAAGGTCTAGATGTATAAATAATTTTTTTCACATTTTAGTGAACCCATGAACATTTATCATCATGCATGCATCCATAAGATTATGCAATCACTTAAAAATTGTAGGTTACTATTAAATCAATTTGTAGAAATGTAAATATGAAACATAATAGATTCAAAAAAACACTTGACACAAAGATTTATGTGGAAACCCAATTTGGGAAAAAACACCAGTAACATGCTACTCTTTTTCACTCTTCTAAAGTGATGCCCTATGAAAGGCCAACCTTGTTAAAGGTTACAATACACACTATTAAATGTGACCTAGTTAAAGGATTTCAATCACCCTATTAGGAGTGAGCCTTGTTAGAGGACTTTAGACCATTCACCTAGAATGTCACCCAATTAAAGGATTTATAAATAAGTGTTAGGTCAATCTTAATCCAAAGGATTTACCCTAGACTGATACAATCGTTAGAGAGTAACAATAAGGCTTGATCCAATAACAACTCACAACTCCATTTTTAGATTACAAATCTCTATTTTAGTTCTCCATTCTACTTGACTTTCACACATTTCATCACTGATAGCTTGTTGATGTAGGAGCATCTTGCATGGGAAAATTAAATTTTTTTTTTAAAAAAAAAAAGAGGGAAAAAAAAAAAAATTTGTGGAGGAGAGAAAAAGTGACGAAAATAGAAGGAAAAATAATTTAAAAATAAAATAAGGGAAAAAGAAGAAAAGAGGAATTTCTATTTTCAAGGTGCATAGGTGGCATAAAAAGAAAAATAATAAAAATAGTTGTCATTCCATTAATCGAGGTGTGTAGGTGGAAATTCTAGAAGGTTTTGGATATATCATGTATTTAATATTTGTTGGGTGCTTAGTTGTATTTGGTTGGGAATTTAATATTTATTTAAAGGTAGTTGTATTTACCTTTTATCCCACATTGGTTGTGTTTGTAATGTCTTGGGTTAGAAGTGCCTATTTAAGCAAGGCTTATTATCATTTGTAATCAAGTTTGAGAAGTAGAAGTTCGTGAATTGTAAGCTCTTCAAATGTAATCTCTTCTAATGAATTTCAAGTATTAATGGATGCTTTATGAAGCATTTTTATCATCTCTCTCTATCTCCATATTATTACATTTTTGGTTGTGAGTTGGTATGGGTGGTGTGCCCCTACATCACTTGTTCACCCTTCAAGCATCCACACCCTTAAGCCTTCTTGCTTAACATGCCAATGCAGACTCTTAATTAGGTCATCGAATGAAGCAATACCCTTGACTCCTTATCTTTCTTAGGTTTTTCCACACATGAAAACCCTTTCTTCTGACTAACCATCCCTTTAAATGAATAATTAAGATCTTTTATTGTTTATTCTCCATTGCCCAATTTAGGATTAGGATAGATTAGGCAGGATTCAATGAATCTACCCTTCATTTGATATCACTTCTAGAAACTTGTTCTTCAATCCTCTTAGAATTCATCTTAAAATGGTTTACCATGAATTCTATGCCATTAAATCATCAATCTTATCTTCCACCTAGTTCACACAATCCAAAAAATTAAACTTGTCAGCTTAGATCTATCAAATTCACAATATTTCTAATAATGCTGACACTCAACATTAACTTTCTTTTGATGCTTGACACATACTGTGTTGCTCAACATCCTCTATAAAATCACTTGGCATGAACTAAAGTTTACTGGAACTTGGTATCAACTAAACTTTACTCAACATCCACTATTTGTCTTGGCATACACTAAAATAGACTTTTACTCGACTGTAACTAATTTTTTGCTCAGTTTGCAGTCCCTGTGCTCTGCACCTACTATCTATTCGATCAAGCTTGGTAGAAAAAATTTGTTTAACTTGTTCTTCTAAAATTTCTTAGTGTAACCAACCTTTGTAACCTTGAATATATTATTAATGCACTATGATATCACTGTCTTAACTCATTATTGTACTCCTTTTTATATTATAACTCAACCTTTCCTCTAGGTACTATTGTTACATCTTTTGGTCAAATCATCTTCATCAATCAAATAAGTGATAGTGCTTAAATCATATAAGTAGTAGTCTTACCAACAAAATAGCAGGTATGACATTAGTGACAAAATAGTGATTGAAACATATTTATCATACTTGTATCAATCTATTTTCAACAATCTCCCTCTTTGGCATTGATGGCAAGCCAAACTGATCAACCAAACTGACTAAGTTAAAATAGTAAGACCAACAAAATACCAAAAAGAAAATAATTTCTTGTATTGAAATCTCCCCCTCTATCAACAACTTTCTCCTTCTGATCAAGTTATAAAACTCTATTGTGTCATCCTTATAACTCCCTCTGAATTACTTCTCTCCATTATCTTCCTCTTGCTAGGTAGATGTAATCAATAGATACACTATCAAAATTTCTCCCTCATATTGTAAATTAGGATTATGATTTCTCCCTCTCTATTCAATCTCTTTTATTTGTCCCTTTCTCCCTCCAAGATTAGTTTACTCTCTTGTATTTCTCCATGTTTGACAACAATGCCAAAGACTTGTACTCTTAATATGTAGATATGAACTTTTTTAGTTTCTCCCTTTGTCACCTTTCTTGTGACTAATTTGTAGTTCCATCTATTGGAATGTCTTAATGGGAAGAATACTTTTGAGAGGGGGGGGTGAATCAAAAGTACTAACCCTTGCTTCCTCTTTAAACCCTTAATAACATATAACTAAAATTAACATGCATGCATATAAACATTAAACAATTATGAGAAACAAACACGTATCACCACATAACACTTGAGAGATTTTGGTGACCTAGAAAAACCCAGGAATAAGAAGGTAAAACTAGGGTGGGGATGATACCCACAAAATTACTACAGCAATTGATTTCAACCACTTTTGATGGTTTGCCCTATTAAAGGCCTACCCTGTTAAAGGCTACAACACACTATTAAATGTGATCCTATTAAAGGATTTCAACACCCTGTTAGGAGTGTGCCTTGTTAGAGGACTTAAGAACATTCAACTTAGAATGCCACCCTATTAAAGGATTTACATAAGTATGTTAAACCTACCCAAATCCATGGGATTTCCAAGTTCCTAATACAATTGTGAGAGAGTATTAGAATAATACACCTGATCTGATGCAATCTTTGATGCTGATCTTAGGTACTTGTTCTATTCTTACTATTAACTAATCTCTGCTAGATCTGATCTGCTGATTGTGTTCCTTGTTCTATTTTGATTAACTAGATGTGTAAATGCTATCCTTTCCACTAAATCTTTGACACCAATGTTCTGCAATGACCTTAATAGGCTCTGCTCTTCCTTCTTCTCATGATTCCTCTCTACACTCTATGTTTAACAATGTCATAACTCCCTTATAAAGACTAGTGGTTCGTTATGCATCCTTGATTCAAATGTTCCCATTCAAACCCTTAAAATTCACCTATTGGCTACATGTAGTTTCTAATTTTTTGATTGGTTGCATGAGGATTGCATAGGTGATTGAGCGGATTTGATCTTATCCCTTTTTCTTGTCAATGAGTCATGCATAATCGTTTTACATCTTTGTTTTTGATTGCACAAACTTTCATGCTGATCCTAAGTTACTTGACACATGAAGTAATACTGATGCTCAAAATCATCTATTCTAGATTGCTTGACATCCTCTGTAGTTCCTGTGTTACTCGACACCTATTGGTTTTTTGCATTACTAAGCTTCTACTGATTCTTGAATTACTCAGCTTTTATTAACTTTGCAATGCTCAACTTCCTATTGTATCCTATATAGCTCTACATATACTATAATGTGTTGTGCTCGATAGCAACTATAGTTTGCTAAGAACTATCTGTAACTCAACACAAAAAGAAATTCTAGCTCAGCTTCCATTTTGTGCTCGACATGTATAGTGAAAATGGTTAAGTGTTTTGACACTCATTTTTCAATCTTACTTATTGATCAACAATCTCCCCCTTTGACATGAGTGTCAAAAACACTTAACTTATAACTCCTCCTGAGTTGATTATGCCTTGTCATGTCATGAATTTTGATATTTTGTACCATTGTGCCTGATGTTCTCTGTTTCTTTCCTTTATGTGATTTGATCCTATTTGTTCTTTTTTTGATGACCCTGTCTCCATGTGATGACCAAAATTTGTATGTCCCTTGACTCCTTTATTGATATTTATAGTCAGTCAACTTCATGCTGAACAAAATTTCGAAATTTGATAATTGAATTGTGCAATTCTTTCCTTTAATTAATTCTTCTTTAATATATTTTATACAGTATCTCCCCCTTCGAATATTATCTCCCCCTTTCTACAATATCTCCCCCTTTTTGACACTTATGTCAAAGGGTCCTAAATAGTAATGCCATGCTTGGCCAAAAATGTTTTATTTACCTCAAGGAGAATTGTGAGAGCTGCATCCCAATTATTCAATGCAATATCCAATGACTTGTGTTGGATTGCAAGCTCTGATACTAGATCAACAAGTCCTTCATGAGTAGAAATATTTGGATCCTTCTTCAAGATTGTTTCTACATTTATTTTCTATATAGGGAAAAGATATTCCCTAATACAATCTTTACATTATCTAGTTTCTTGGCTAGGTCAACCTGTCCCAAAATAATGTTGTTAGCTATCTTTTGGTTGATGTTTCCTAGAAACTTCTTTTCTGACTATTCCATGAGTTTTTCATTTGTATCATGGTCTTCATTATTCACTTGGTCAACTATATCAGATAGTTACTCAAGGATTGGCCTTCTTGAATCTAGAGGTTGTAGGCTGAAGGCATCCATGAATATATCTTTGATTTCATTCATTGCCTACTTATATTTGAAGTCTTTCCTCATTGCCTCTTGCTTCCTTCTTTTGTCCAATGCACTCTATATTTCATTCATCTTTTCTTTAGTTAGAGTGCTTGAATCATAATAGGGTATTTTAATTTCTTCATCAAGCTCAGGAATACCAAAAATGAATGATCCTGGCTACCCTAGTAGAACTTGAGCTTGGTGTACTGACATGCAAGGTCATCTTTTTAGTCCTCGGCTACTAAACAAATTTGGTAGGAGTTCCTGTTCTTGGTAATTGAACCAAAGTTTGTATTGTAGACTCCTTATCCTGTGTTTCTTCCTTATCTTCTTCTTGTGTCACTGTTGTTGGGGGTGTAATTGTAGTCTGTACTGGTGTACCTATGACTTCCCTTGTTGTTGCACTCAGCTCTTGATGATCTTGCATGGCTATTCTTGGTAGTGATGAAGGTAGAAAAAATGGAAATTTAGTAGTTTTAGTGATCTGAGGTGGTTCTTGTGGTGACACCTTGGCTTCTTTAAGTTTATCTACTACCTTTTGAAGCTCGTCTACACTGACTAATATGGGACTTGTACACAACTATGCTTGAAGAGTTGTTTGGTCAAGGATCTTAGTGAGATCCTCTATAGTTAGTGGATTGATGTTTTGACTAGAGGTGTCAACAACATCCTTAATATTTATGATTTTTGCAGGTGTGATAGTAGAGTGAGGAGGACTAGGAGGTGGTAGTTATGTGTCTTGCACACTTTTCTGCTCATAAGTACCTTTGCTTTCCTCCTCTTCAACCTTTTTCTCTACTTCTTTCTTCTCTTCTCTCTTCTTCCTTCTTTCCTCTAGTTTAACAACAACTTCTTCTTTGTATTCCTCTTCAAGGACATCTTCAATTTTCTTATATAAATTCTTCCAAGATCTTGTGTTTTTTTGTACAACTTCTTCAATTTTGTTTTGAAGAATGAAGAAATCCCTATACTTAGGTGTAAACCTAGTGTTATGCCTTTTCAATGCTTTAGTTATCTATTCCCTTGTCAAATCAGGTAGTATGCTTGCTAGGGTTGATTCCCTCATTTCCTTTTCCATCATTAGACACAAATACCATTTGTCCTCTACAATTTTAGACCATTCCTTTGGCAATTGTCCATCAAGTTCAAGAGGTGTATACTTGAACTGTGCCATTAATGTATAGATTGATTCTTCTATGCTATTCTATTCCTCTTTATAAAACTTATTGAATTCAATCTTTTCCATGTTACTTAAGTCTCCATTCCTAATCTTTTCACATAATATATCAACTAAAGACTTAGGAGGATGACTTACCTTTTCAGTTTGATCTTCTTCATCGGTATCAAGTTGAGCCATATATCTCCTTATTTTCTTTGGCTCTTCCTATGCCTTCTTGGTTGCTTTCTTCTTTGTGGCATCCTCTTTGGCTTTTTGTGTGGATGCCCTTTTTGTAGCTTTGGTTGTTGGCATGGTAGCTTTCTTTGGTTTAGGCTGAGGAGTAGGAGGTGTTTTTTTCTTCCTTTTGATGGCTTTGCCTTTGATGGGTGCTTCCTTGGATTCTCCTTCCTCGGCACTCTCAACTTTTTCTTCACCTTGGCCTTGTGACAATTCAAGTGGCCCTTATTCTAGCTCATCTTCATCTTTCTCATAATCACCTTCTTCTTCATCATCACTAATTTACTCTGCTTCTCCTGCTGCACTATTTCTCCAACACCAGATTTCTTCTTTATCTTCTTCACCAACTTGTCCTTCTTCTTCACTACTATGGTAGTCTTGAGTTCTATTACCACCTTTTATTTGACAACATCATAGGTTCCAAATGCCTTTATAGTTTTCTCCATTTCCTCTACAAGTAGTCCTGTGATAGCTGCTGAAGCTTGGTTAATATCAAGCTCATATCCCAATGGTCTAAACCATCTTACTCTTGGAACGACTGCTTGGATATAAGTATAGTCAATGCCAACCAGAAAGCATATGTCATTTACATGCTTCTCTACTAGTGAAACTAGTATCCTCATTCTTTTCTTCATTGCATTTTTGAAATCATCAAAATAGATAGACATTTGATCATCAAAGCTATATCCCATTTGTGCAATGAAATCATTTATTTGATCAACAATTGGTTTGTTCTAACTCCAATTGACTTTGCCAAATGAAGGGAATTCCTTCATCATATAGAAGAACATACAAACTAGAACTAACCCAAATTTACATTGTGCTCCCTTGGAATTTCTAATAGCTCCAAGATTTTCATTAATCTGCTACAACATGAGCTCTACAAGGTCATAAGTGTGGTCTTTCTTTACAAGCTTATATGCCAAATCCACTGCTATGTAGGGTACACTATTCAACCTGCTGGATTGATAAAATTTGTGTGATATGATCCTCATGAAAAAATCTAATAGGGGATCTTTTACTGTGTCAATTTTCATTCCCTTGTTATTCCATTTTGCACCTATGTTCTTTTTTATTGTTTCCTTTTTGTCACTTCTTAGTGTCTTTGGCCGATCTAGGGTTGGAAAACTTGTAAGCCTATGAACCATTTTCTTAGTAATCTTAACTGGGCCTTGCTCTAACTAGAATGCTCCATCATGGATTTTGCTAAGTATTATGCGTATCCACTCAATTTTGAATACAACTAGAAAAACTAGGGCTTTGGTTAAACCCTTCTTCTCTATGATTGAAAACTCATCTTTCAATATTCCATTATCACAAAGCTTTTCAAAGGCATTAAAGATTTCCAAGTCTCCTATGGCTCCTATTTTGTAGTTATAACACTTTTGCACATCCTAAACCATAAAATTTTTTTCAAGGATGGTGGATAGGGCACCAACGGGATCATTTTTATATGCAACTTCTAGGATTGGTTTGAATTTGGTTTGCTTAACCTCGTTGCTAACAAGTTGAATTTCATGGCTCTCTTTCCTTTGGGTCAATTTTGAACTAGATGCCATTTTAAACTAAACTAGGGTTTAATGTTTAAAACAAACTTCACAAACTGTAAAACTCAGCACCTGAGGGAAATACCTGGTTAGATGCTTGAATTGCTTGGGTAGATGCTGAATCATTGCAAATCACTGGTTGAATGCTTGGAAATTGCTTAGTCATGCTCCTGGTAATTGCTCTTCATTTGGATGACTCAAAATGAATTGATTTTTATTTTTTAGTGGAAAAAACCTTGCATTTAATGCATTCTTTTACTTTCACTAGACACTCAGCTTCCAAAAGTTTTTCAACTCGGCATCCACTCGACAGCAATTTTCACTCAGCATCTACTAACTTTATTAATAACTCGACAACCAAAGATAGCATGACATTATCATTCAAGTTTTTTCTTAGCATCTTGTTTCATGCTAATTTATACTTTGTAATGCTTCATCACAATTTAGGGCTGATGTATGATACTTCCTTATATGTATTAGCCCCGTAGGCTCATTTTGTGATTAGTTGAATGAGAAATGATCACTTGACCTTGTGGGTGAAGTGACCCTTCCATTGGATGTACTTGGTCCATCCTTTTTCTGCCATGTCTTCTTTGCATCTATTCTAATGTGTTCCACATCAGCTTTATCCTTGCCCTTATTTGCTTCAGTCTTGGGTGTCTTGGCCTTTGTTGGAAAATTCTTGCTGACATGCCTAATTTTCAAACAACTAAAGCAAGTAGTTTGGTTCAACCATCTCTTATAGTTCCCCTTGAAATGTGTTCTGATGCAATTCTGGGGTATGTGACCATACTCTTGACAATAATGACAACTTTTCCTTGTATTGTAGTCCCAATTGTAATGGTGTATATAGTTGTCCCTTCTTGCATGTTGATTTGGTGTCCACATAGGCTTTGATCTACACTCAAAGGCTTTATGTCCATACTTCTTGCAATTGTGGAAATGTCCATCAAATCTTTGTGTCCTTGTGACTTTAGTCTTGCAGTCTTGTGTCATGTGACCTTGCATGTTGCACTTGTGACAGTGACCCTTGCTTTTGAGTGTGTTTGTCTAATTGATCCTTCTACTCTTGAAGACATTAGTAGTATGCCCCTTTTTATTATAGTAATGACAAGTGGGTTTGGAATCCTTACCTTTGTCACTTCTTTGCTTAGCATTTTTTGATGATTCCCCAACTTCAGTGCTAGAGTATCCAAGTCGTGATGTATCATGGGCTGATCTTGGGGATTTTAACAATTGTTCAAAGTACTTGATAGCTTTACTTGACTTGTTGAGATTCTCTACTGTTTCTTTTTCTCTATTCAATTCATTATGTAGTTGTTCATTCTTCATTTTTAAAGTAGATATCTCAATGTCTTTCATATTGAGTTCATGATGAAGGTTCATCATTTGGGAAAGTGTATCCATCTGCATGTTTGAGATCCTTATTAATTCAGTACATTTTTCTTCAAGTCTATTTGCAAGATTTCTTTTGTCATCTTCCATCATGACTTTATCCTCAACTGATCTTTTCTTTTGTTTAGTGATTTCACATAGCATCATGGCTTGTGATTCATGATCCATCTTAAGAGCTCTTATCTCGTCTGCCTAAACTTTGTTTTTCTCCATCAGTTCTACTATTGCTGCATCAAATTCTTTGGAATCTCCTTTGGCAAATACTTGTGTGGTGTCAATCTCCTTGTAGTGAATACTATTTTTGGCTATAGCTATTTCCTTCCTTCTTTTAAAATATTTTCTTAATTCCTTTCTAGCTTCCTCTACCTTGTGTAGAGTGAGATGCACATCTATCACCTGGTCCTCAATGATCTTTCCAAGTTTGAAAACTTCCATCTTCAAATCTTTTCCTCCAAGCTTTTAGGCTTCTTCTTGATAGAACTTGGCTCTGATACCAATTGTTGAAATGTCTTAATAGGAAGAATACTTCTAAGAGGGGGGGTGAATCAGAAGTACTGGCCCTTGCTTCCTCTTTAAACCCTTAATAACATATAACTGAAATTAACATGCATGAATATAAACATTACACAATCATGAGAAAAAAACACTTATCACCACATAACACTTGAGATTTTGGTGACCCAGAAACCCTCCATGAATAAGAAGGTAAAACTAGGGTGGGGATGATACCCACAAAATTACTATAGCAATTGATTTCAACCACTTTTGATGGCTTGCCCTGTTAAAGGCCTATCCTGTTAAAGGCTACAACGCACTGTTAAATGTGACCTTGTTAAAGGATCTCAACACCCTGTTAGGAGTATGCCTTGTTAGAGGACTTAAGAACATTCAACTTAGAATATTACCTTGTTAAAGGATTTACATAAGGTTGTTAAACCTACCATAATTCATGGGATTTCCAAGTTCCTAATACAATTGTGAGAGAGTATTAGAATAATACACTTGATCTGATGCAATCTTTGATGTTGATCTCAGGTACTTGTTCTGTTCTTACTATTAACTAACCTCTGCTAGATCTAATCTGTTGATTGTGTTCCTTGTTCTATTCTAATCAACTGGATGTGTAAATGCTGTCCTTTCCACTAAATCTTTGACACCAATGTTCTGCAATGACCTTAATAGGATATGCTCTTCCTTCTTCTCATGATTCCTCTCTACACTCTATGTTTAACGATGTCATAACTCCCTTATAAAGACTAGTGGTTCATTATGCATCCTTGATTCAAATGTTCCCACTCAAACCCTTAAAATTTACCTATTGGCTACATGCAGTTTCCAATTTTTTGATTGGTTGCATGAGGATTGCATAGGTGATTGAGCGGATTTGATCTTATCCCTTTTTCTTGTTAATGAGTCATGCATAACTATTTTACATCTTTGTTTGTGATTGCACAAAATTTCATGCTGATCCTACATTACTTGGCACATGAAGTAATACTGATGCTTGACATCATCTATTCTGGATTGCTCAACATCCTCTGTAGTTCCTGTATTACTTGGCACCTGTTGGTTTTCTACATTGCTCAGCTTCTACTAATTCCTAAATTAATCAGCTTTTATTAACTTTGCAATGCTCAACTTCCTATTGTATCCTATATAGCTTGGCATATACTATAATGTGTTGTGCTCGACAAAAACTGTAGTTTTCTTGGCACTATCTATAACTCAACACAAAAAGAAATTCTAGCTTGGCTTCCATTATGTGCTCAACATTTATAGTGAAAATGGTTAAGTGTGTTGACACTCATTTGTCAAACTTACTTATTGATCAACACCATCTCTTTGATTACTTTAGGAAGCTCCTAAAGGAAGATCCACTTCATCAATTTCTAACATATGGAAATTAGTTTGTTTGATGTAGAGCACTCTCTTTGTTACTTAGATAGCCTTTGATAGGGTTATCACCCCTAGTCTACCTCTTAGATACTCATGAGCATTCTTAGGTAATGCTTTTGTGAAGATATCAACAATTTTCTCTTTTGTGTTAACATATTCCATCTTCACCTCTTTATCTTGAACTAATTCTCTCAAGTAATGATACTTGATTGCAACATGCTTAGTCTTTGTGTGCATCCCAAGATTCTTTGATATATTTATAACACTTGTATTATCACAACAAAGTATCACTGTTTTAGTGATCTCTTCCTTCATACATTTGAGTAGCTATTTGATCCATACAATGTTTGTAAAATTTATCATAGCAACAACATATTCAGCTTCATTAGTAGATTGTGAAGTGCAATTTTGTTTCTTGTTAGTCTATGTAACTAGCCTCTTGCCTAAGAAAAATGCTCCTTGACTGGTGCTTTTTCTGTCATCAATCTTTCCACTCTAATTAGCATCAATATACACTCTTAATTCAAATTTCTTATTTTTCTTATAGTATAGACCATATTCTTTTGTTCCTTTCAGATATCTCATTATTCTCTTTACAACAATCAAATGATTCTCTCTAGGATTAGTAGAGAATCTTGCAACTATCCCTATAGATAATGCAATATTAGGTCTACTATGTACCACATGTTGTAATTTTCCAATCATAGACCTATATAATGTTTGATTCACCTCATCTAAATCATCATTCTTTGAAAATTTATGTCCTATTACCATAGGTGCACTTAATGGTTTGAAATCCTCCAATCTAAAAGTTTTTAGTAGCTCCTTGAAATACTTTGACTGTGTGATGTATATACTATATTTCATTTGATTTATTTGTCCCACAAAGAACTTGATCTCTCCTATTGGATACAATTGTTAATTGTGTATTGTCTTTGATGTTACACAAATGTCATATCAGCCATCAGATAGAGTCTACCGAGCTCAGATGGTTAGTAAAGCAATTTATAGTGATTACCAAGCATTCCTGTACACTACACAATAAGTTATCTTTTGCCGAGCTCACTAGGTAAGCGAAGATAAGTTAGCTTTTACTGAGCTCACTCAGTAAGCAAAGGAAAGTTAGCTTTTACCGAGCTCACTCGGTAAGAAAAGGAAAGTTATCTTTTACCAAGCTCACTCGGTAAATAAAGGAAGGTCACTATTTACCAAGTTAACTCGTTCTTCGAAAGAAGTTGCAAGGTTTGAAGTGTTTACCAAGCTCCATTTGGTTAACAGTGGGGAAACCATTCTGAGCAGTGGTCACCGAGCTGGGTCGGGCAGTGAAGAATTTTATTGTTCTAAAGAATTAAGTTTAATTGTTTTATGCAGCCGGCTAATTTATGTTTTTCAGTTGATTGAGCCAACTTGACAATCTGTAAGGTATATATGAAAGGTCAAGTCTGAGAGGACAATTTGATCAAATGAGGATGAGAGAGGATGAAAACATTACAAAATATGTTGAAAGAGGTAAAGCATATATCAGTGCAATCAAAATTTTTGGAGGAGATATCAATGAAGAGACAGTTATAAGTAAAGTTCCTAGAACTCTACTTCCCATTTATGCAATCAGAGTTTCTGCAATTCAGGAAAGAAGATGTGAAGCAAATAATAAGATAAATCTAGAGGCTATAGTTGGAAGATTGACTACATTTGAACTAGACAACTTTGATAACTATATTCCAACTTCCAAGAACATTGAATCAGCATTTGAAGCCAAACTTTCACTCAAGGAGAAAGGCAAAAAGAAATCTCACTCAGAAAGTGAAGATGAATCAAACCAAAGTTCAGATAGTGATCTTGAAGTAATTGAAGCCCTTTTAGCAAGGAAATATTCTAGAGGGAGAGGAAAATACAAAGGTAAAGTAACCCTAATCTATTTTTCATGTGAAGAAGTTGGTCATGTTGCTGCTAGATGTCCAAACAAGTAGAATAAAGATGAAAAGAAAGATCAAAAATGGAATGGCAAGAAAGATTTCAAATTATTCAAGGAAAAAGGTAAGAAAACATGTTTTATGGCTAAAGATTCTAATGATTCTAATGATGAAGAAGAAGATGAGATTGCCTATATTGCTATGAAAGATGAATCTAATAATGATGAAGAAATGGTACTCATTTCTCATATGAGCAAAAATGATACATGGATCATAGATAGTGGTTGTTCTCATCACATGACTGGTGACAAAACTAAGTTTGAATACTTTGAAGACTATGATGGTGGCAGTGTAAGATTTGGTAACAATGAACCTTGTTGTATAAAAGGAAGAGGAAGAATCCCTCTAACCAAAGAACTTATATGTGATAATGCCTATTGGGTAGAAGGACTAAAGCATAATTTGTTAAGTGTGGCACAGCTACTCAGTAATGGAATCAAAGTAGAATTCATGCATGGTAAAACAAGAGTGTTGGATGGGAAAGGAAAGCTGATTGGATCAGGTACTCAAACTAAAGGTAACTTGTTCTATCTTGAACTAGGTGAATGTTCATGTTTCATTGCTCAAGTTGAAGAAAGTTGGTTATGGCATAAAAGGATGCATCATGTAAACTTTGATAATCTGGTAAAGATAAGAAAATTCAAAAAAGTAAAAGGCATTCCCAACATAAAGAAACTTGAGGTCGGTCTATCCAAAAATTATCAAATTTTAAAGATGGGAAAGACTAGTTTTAAAAGTAAAAACTATCAGTCTGAAGACATATTAGAAATTGTGCATGCTGATTTATGTGGACCCATTGGAATTGAAAGCTATACTGGAGAAAAGTTCTTCATTCTTTTTGTTGATGATTACTCAAGAATGATGACAGTCATGTATCTAAGAAATAAATTAGAAGCATTTGAAAAGTTCAAATGGTATTTGGCTAGAGTAGAAAAGGAAACGGGGAAAAAATTAAAATGCTTGAGGTCAGACAGAGGTGAAGAATTTATTTCACATGAATTCAATAACTTTTGCATTGAAAGAGGAATCAAAAGACAAGTATCAGCCCCTAGAACACCCCAGCAAAATGGAATAGCTGAAAGAAGAAACAGATCCATCATGGATTGTGTAAGAACATTAATGATTGAAAAGAGTATTGCTATCAAATACTGAAAGGAAGCAATCAACACTGTAGTCTATACCTTGAATCGAGTATAGCTGAAGAAAGACTCATTCAAAACCCCCTATGAGTTATGGTATGGCTATAAACCTAGTGTAAGTTATCTTAAAGTATTTGGAAGTAAATGTTACATTTTGAAAGAATCTAGAAAAGGAAAATTTGATGTAAAAGGTGATTAAGGTATATTCTTTGGATACTCATGCACAAGTAAGGCATATAGATGTTTGAACTTGTCTACTCACAAAGTCATAGAAAGTGCACATGTGAAAGTTGATGAGTTTGCAGAAAGGACTGAAGAAGAAAGCAAAAGGGAACCAGAAGATTATAAAAGGTTTGCCTTCAGTGAACTTGATACAGTACCAGTTACATCAGAGAATCAAGAAACTTCTACTCCCGAGTCATTTGTAACTAAGTTATAGGAAGGTCAAACCGAGCCACAACAAACCAAGTTAAATTCAGTATCTACCGAGCAAGTATTTACCGAGCAAACATCTACCGAGAAAATATCTATCGAGACAGAATAGACAGAGCCTGAAGTTGAAATGCAAAAAGATAATAATGAAATCCATTCAAAAGGCAAGGAACTATATTAGCTAAGTATTTCAGGAGACATCATTCAGTAGATCATATCATTGGAGATAAATCTGAAAGAACCATGACAATAAATAAGATGAAAGGTACTTGTTTACTTGCTGATTTTGAATGTAGGAATATCAAAGATGCATTGGAAAATGATAGCTGGATTGAAGCTATGAATGAAGAAATAAAGAAAATAAAGAAAAACAAGACATGGACTCTTGTACCCAGAGCTAAAGACAAAAGTGTGATTGGAACTAAGTGGGTATTTAGAAACAAGTTGGATGAAGATGGTAAGGTATCAAGAAACAAAGCTAGACTAGTATGCAAAGGATATGCTCAATAAGAAGGAATAGACTATGGAGAAACTTTTGCTCCTGTTGCAAGATTGGAAGGAGTTAGAACCTTATTAGCATATGCTGCTCACAAGGAATTCAAAGTTTATCAGATGGATGTCAAATCAACATTCCTCAATGGTATACTGGATGAAGAGGTTTACATTGAACAACCTAAAGGTTTTGTTAATCCAAATAAGAAGAACATGGTCTACAAATTACACAAGGCATTGTACAATCTGAAACAAGCCCCTAGAGCATGGTATGAAAGATTGCATAAATATCTTATTCAGATTGGTTTTCAAAGAACTAATGATAACAGTAGCTTGTATATTAAAGAAGGACCAGATAATAAGATTCTCTTGGCAGAAATATTTGTAGATGATACTATTTTTATAGGGAATGATGATCTGTGCAAAGAATTCTCAGAACAAATGAACAAGAAATTTGAAATGTCTATGTTTGGTGAGATCAAATTCTTTGTTGGTCTTCAAATTCAACAAGATAAAAATGGTATCTACATTACTCAATCAAAGTACATTAAGGAGATATTGAAAAAATTTGGAATGGAAGATTGTAAACCAATTGGGACTCCTATGTGTATTGGATTAAAACTTACCAAGGAAGATGAATCAAAAGAAGTAGATCAAAAATTGTATAGATCTATGATTGGAAAATTGCAGTATGTAGTTCATACTAGACCAGATATTGCCCTTGCAGTTGGTATTGTAGCAAGATTTTCAAAAAAACCAAGAGAAAACCACTTGATGGAAATCAAAAGAATAATGAGATATTTGAAAGGAACTGAAGAGTACGGTTTATGGTATAAGTTTGGAGGAGATTTGGATTTGAAAGTATTTACTGATGCTAATTGGGTAGGAAACCTTGATGATAGAAAAAGTACAAGTGGAGGTGCATTCTTTCTTGCAAAAAGGTTGGTTTCTTGGACAAGCAAAAAATAGAATTGTACATCTCAATCAATAGTAGAGGCAGAGTATGTTGCTGCAACAGTAAACTATTCTAACATTGTTTGGTTTAAACAGTTGTTGGAAGTCATGAAGATGGAAATCAAAGAACCAGTTGTTATGTTCTGTGATAATACAAGTGCAATCAACATATCTAAGAATCCAATGATGCATTCCAAAACCAAGCATATTGCAATAAAATATCATTTTTTCAGAGAATTGGTGCAAGATAAGGAGATTAGATTGGAATATATTCATACAAAGGACCAAATTGCTGACATATTGACAAAACCATTACCTAAGGATGCATTCTTGTATCTAAGAGGTAAGTTTGGGGTCACTCCCCTATCTGAAGTTCACTAAAATAAAGTTTTAGTGATGCATCAACTCATACCAGATTGAAGATCTATCAGTTGATGCAGCATAATTAGGAAACATTGCATATGAATCAGTACTAAAGGTACACTGAAATTCATTTGAGTTTGAGTTGTCTTTGGCATGTGTAGTCAAAGAGGGAGAGTTTATTATTGTCATATCTCTCTAAAATTTGTTCAAAAGAATTTTCTATGCAATTTATTCACTGAAGGAGATTACTATAAGAGGGAGAGTTTTCTATCTTAGAGGGAGAATTTTTATATTGACATGTTGTGTTGCCATATAAGTGAAAGACTTGTTTTCAAATTTCATTTCTGCTATGACATGTTGTGTTGCCATCAATGCCAAAGAGGGAGATTGTTGGATACAATTGTTAATTGTGTATTGTCTTTGATGTTACACAAATTTCATATCAGCCATCAGATAGAGTCTACCGAGCTTAGATGGTTAGCACAACAATTTATAGTGACTACCGAGCATTCCTGAACATTACATAATAAGTTAGCTTTTATCGAGCTCACTCAGTAAACAAAAGAAAGTTAGCTTTTACCAAACTCACTCGGTAAGCAAAGGAAAGTTAGCTTTTACTGAGTTCACTCGGTAAGCAAATGAAAGTTAGCTTTTACTTAGCTCACTCGGTAAGCGAAGAAAAATTAGCTTTTGCCAAGCTCACTCAGTAAACAAAGGAAGGTCAGTATTTACCGAGTTAACTCAATCTCCAAAGGAAGGTGCAAGGTTTGTAGTGTTTACCAAGCTCTATTTGGTTAACATTGGGGAAATCATTCTGAGCAGTGGTCACTGAGTTGGGTCGGGCAAGTGAAGAATTTTATTGTTCTAAAGAATTAAGTTTAATTGTTTTATGCAGTCAACTGATTTATGTTTTTCAATTGATTGAGACGACTTGACAATCTGTAAGGTATATATGAAGGTCAAGTTGTGAATTCAAAATGTAGAAGTGTGTGGATGCATAAAAGTGCAAATGTATGAATAAGAAAATATATGAGTGAATGTTGAGGAAGAATTTGACATCCCTATGAAGCTGCAAAGTTGCATTCGATTAGTGAGGATCTAGTGAAGTAGAACAGAGATTTGTATTCAACAAAGATAAGTTGCATATATTTCAGATCACTTCATTGTTGCTTTATAATCATTATAACAGTGATTCAAAATCTCTTAATAGAGTTGGTTTGACAGCCATTTTTTAAATCCTCTAACAAGGTGACAATTCAGTTGAATTGTTTTAAAGAGCTCTGACAAGGCCACTTCTAACAAGGTGATCAAATCCTCTAACAGGGTCACACCTAACAGTGTATTTTGTAACCTTTAACAGGGTTGGCTCCTAACAGGGCTCACTTCAGAAGAGTGAAAATTGGCATCTAGTTACTTGGTGGTTTTTCCCAAATTGGGTTTCCACGTTAAATCTGGTGTCTCTTATGTTCATGTTATTTGTTTATGCATGCATGTTATCACTTTAAATGCTAAATAAGTTATTAGAACATCTATCAAGTTTCAGATTTATTTGTGAGATTGTCAACAGCTATATTTTAAGACATCTAAGGATCTATGGATTTATTTTTGTGGTAACTAATTCACCCCTCCCCTCTCAGTTACTCCATCTCTATTTCCAACACTCTCCAAACATAGACATCTCAAATTCTTGCTACATTTCATTCGCAAAAGGCTTACATAAAGCATCTTGACCTCCAAATATGATATCATCAACAAAAATATCAAATAATAAAATACCTTTGCCTTTCTCTATCTTCACGTATAGATTGTTGTTATCATTAGTCCTTTCAAATCCAATCTTCACAAGATAAGTATGAAGTCTTTCATTCCATGCTCTTGGTGATTGTTTCAAACCATATAGAGCCTTGTGTAATCTACATACCATATTCTTATTGTTAACATCAAAAAATTCTTATGGCTATTCTATGTAAACTTTTTCCTCTAATATGCCATTCAAAAATGTAGATTTAACATCCATTTGATAAACTTTGAAACCTTTGTATGTAGAATAAGCAAGCAGAGTTCTTACTCCTTGCAATCTAGCAACGAGAGAAAATGTTTCTCCATAGTTGATTCCTTCTTCTTGTGCATAGAATTTGTAGACTAATCTTTCCTTGCTCCTTGTGACATCACCATTTTCATCTAATTTATTTCTATATACCCACTTGGTGCTAATCACATTTTTGTCTTCTAGTCTAGGAACTAGAGTCCATGTCTTGTTTTTCTCTATTTCTTCAATCTCTTCTTTCATGGCTTTTCTCTAGTCTGCATCTTCTAAGGAATATTTCACTATTTTAGGATCTTTTATGCTCAACAAGCATGTATCATTTATCAACTTATTTCTTGTCATTGTTCTAGCATTTTTATCTCCAATGATTTGTGTAGTAGGATGATGTCTCTTGATATATTTGGACAATCCTAGTTCAGCTCTAGTTTCTTCATTTGGTATATCTACTTCATAGTCACTATGTACAAATGTATCAGGTAGTTCAACATCTCTCTTATGTACACTAATCTTAGAATTAGAATGTGCCTCAACTTCATTCTGTAACTCAACATCTTAATGTAGCTCAATTCTTGAATGCAACTTAACATTCACAATATGTGACTTGATAGTTACTGAAACTTGCTATTGATTAGTAGCTTGATTTGAAACATCTTCTTCAATAGAAATTCCTTCATAAAAGTATAAAAATGATTTTTATTCTTCTAGTTCTTTCATAGGTTCAGCCTCATATACTTCTATATATCCATCAAATTTCACATTTTCATTTTCCTCAACTTTGTTAGTGTTAGTATTTAAGCACTTATAAGCTTCACTTCTTGTGGAATAACTTAGGAATATACCTTGTTCACTTTTTGCATATAATTTACCATTTCTCACATCTTTGAAAATAAAGAATCTACTTCTAAATACCTTAAAATATTTTACATTAGGTAAGTAAACATAACATAGTTCAAAAGGTGTTGAATGAGTACCTATCTTGACTTGTAAATAGTTTAAGGTACAAATAGCTATATTTATATCTTCTCTCTAGTATTTCAAAGCAACATTTTTATCTATCATGAGTGTCTTAGAACAATCCATTACATACCTGTTCCTCCTTTCAAGAAATTGATTTTGTGGAGGGGTTCTAGGAGTAGATGTCTGTCTTTTGATTCCTCTTCCATTACAAAATATCTCAAACTCATTTGATGTAAATTCTACTCCTTTGTCAAATCTCAAACATTTTAGATTTTTACCTATTTCCTTCTCAACTCTTGCTAAGTACCACTTAAACATTTGGAAAGCATTAGATTTCTATTTCACAAACATAACTATCATTATTCTAGAATAATCATCAATAAGAAACATAATATACTTATCTCCTTTGGAGCTTTGCAATTCAATTAGTCCACATAAGTCAATGTGAAAAATCTCTAGTATTCCTTTATAGGTATGAGTTTTAATGTTAAAACTTGACTTTTTCATTTTACCTAACTAACATTGTTTACACATTATATTATCAAGCTTCTTCAACTTAGGCAAACCTCTAACTTTTCTCATGTTAATGATACTAACCAAGTTATCAAAATTAACATGACATAATTGTCGTGGTCTCACAATGCACACCTTATTTCTATAAAAAATGGGAACCCCCTACTTTATTTTTTTTTAGCTTTTCAAAACCCTAGTTCAGTGTTTGAGTCCTTTTGAGGTTTTATCTAGTGTCCTAGGTCATGTCTAGGTTTTGACTTAGAAACCTAGTTGTTGATAAATAAAGTTTCAAAGAGTTTAGTCATTTTGCAAAGCAAAATGGCACACCAGTGCACCTCCCTAGGTGTGCTAGTGTTCCAAAATGTTTGAGAAAAGGGTATTTCACCTTTGGTGATGTGCATATGTGCAGCTATATAGTTGTGCACTTACACATCACCAAAGGTGGGTGTGGTCTATATAACCCCCCACCGCACTTATCCTTCACACTTTCTTCGTTATCTTCATTCTAAGATCCCAAGAATTGTAGCTCCACACTAGGTAAGGTGCACATCCTCCCATTTAGCACTTGCAAACACAAGAAAAAACATTAATAAAACAACAAAGAAAGGTGTGCATCAGTGAACCTACCTAGGTGTACTGATGCACACTTATTTTTTCTTTAAAAACTAACATAAAAAATCCTAGAGATTAATTAGGGTGCGCAGTAGTGCACCTAACTAGGTGCACTACTGTGCACCCTCTAAATATAATAACACCTAAGTAAAAATGAGGTGTGCTGATGTGCACCCCATAATTTGTAATTTTCTTTGAAAAGGGGCACACCAGGTGCACTCATTAGGTGTGCCTGGTGTGCCAATTTTTATTTTTTCCTTTTAAGCATTTAATTTAAGTTTTTTTAATGTTTTTGAGTAGTCCAATTTTAGGGTTTTTATGCGAGTTAGTTTTAGGGGGTCATTAATCCATTTTGCTTTAATTTTTCACTAATGGATGTGATTTTGTACAGATACAATGACATCTTCATCATCCTCCCTTGCTGAGAAAATGACACCAAAATTGGTAGTATTCAAGTTTCAGGGCATTCCTACAAAATCATGGTTTCAGGATGAGTTCTTAGAGATTTGATACATAGATTTGAGCCAACTAAGAGGTCTTAGATGATTCCACATTGATCCAATCATGACTTATTAGTGCAACATCACACTTGGTGTTAGTATAGTCCTTAGAATGAATCATGACACTCACAAAGTATTTTGTTCCTAAAGAAAGGGTAGTCAATATCATTATAGTAGATATCATTCTTGATGTTCAACCCAAGAAAATTGAAAAAGTTTTCCATCTCCCAAGGGCAGATCAATTCATTAGACTAACCTATGAGCAAGAAGATAGATAATATAGGAAACATATTGATAAAGCTTTTGAGATCATGCAGTCTTCATACCATATAGAGAAGACTCCTCTAGGAAAAAAATTGAGCAAAGTAGACATGACAAGAGGATACATGAAGGAAGATATTGGATATTCAATTATACTCTTCAGTAGAGTTATAGGTTTTCTAGTAGCTAGTCAGTTGAATATTTTTATGGTGTATTTTATTGAGATAATAAAGAAAGAAAACATGCCACTTGATTGGGATTCTACTCTCAATAAGAATTTGGGTGAGCAGCTGGTGGAAGTGAAGAACAATATGAAATTTTACATGACATCATACTTGGTGTACTTGTTAGCCACAATGGTGATAGATTATCTAGAGCTCTATAAGAGGGGTAGCATGTAGGATGCAAATACATGGCCATATATTGTATATCTTCAGCTAGTAAACAAGAGGCTTTTAGAGAAAAGAAAATAATATAGGATTGTAAATGATGCTTTCATATTCACAATAATTCATTTCATAGAAGGGGATTATGTGAAGAGAATATCATAGGAGGCAGCTGCATAGATATCACTAGTTAGAGATTATCATATCCAATTCTAAACATATAGATATTTGAGGCTAGAAGGTACAAATATCAACCCTAAGAAGCTCCCTAGGTATCCTAGTGATAGACATATTCTCTTAGAGATCTCCTAACACCACTTGTCTGCATATAAAAAAGTTAGAAAGCAACACAAAATATGTTGGACATGGCCTATGACTATAAGACCTTTCTAGGTGGATCAAAGGAAAGATATTCCATCTTTTGAGTGTGAACAGGATCAATATCCCTTGGACAAGTATAATTATCCTTGGCCCTATTTTGATAAAATTGGGAGAGTACAACACTTAGTTGGTAAAACATTTCAGCATAAAGATGCCCTTAAAGATCATTGGATGAATGCAACAAATGTATGATGTCTGCATAAGGGATTATTGTAGGATAAATTTATATTTGGCACATAAGGCTTTGAAAATAAAGATTCCATTAAAGATTGTGCAACAAGACATGGAGGAGTTTCTTGATCCATTGTTCAATAGGGATAAGATTCGTGACTGACCTATCATGAATGCTGAGATTGACAAAGAAGAGAACTCAAACTTTAACCATAGGGCAAGGCACATCATCAAGTTGACAAAAGATTAGATCAAGATACCTTTCAAACTTGATCCAATTCTTGAGATAGTGATCTTCCATGCTCAAGCCCATCCAATTAAAGGTAGAGGAGAAAAGGTCATAGTACCTACATTTACAGCCCAATCACTAGTAAGACTAGAAACAGTGCATCAACTTGAAAGACTAGTTGGGTATTATTGAGCTCAAAAGGATAAAGTAAGGGCAAAAGGAAGATGAATTCTTCTTAGCAAGCGAAGCCAAAAGAGGGAGAAATTCAGGCACCTCCACAATAGGGAAAATAAAATGTACAAAGGTTAGAAAATGTTGAAACTATAGAGACCCAAGACAATCCTCAAGCACCACTAGATGAGCAAGGACAATGATGACATGAAGAAATAGAAGTTTTATTAGCCCTTTTTGTGAACATTTGTCTATAACATACTGAACTTTATCATCCTTTAGTGTAAATGTTTTGAACTTTTGATGTATAAAGTATGGACATAGGGCATAAAATGATAATCAGAATTATATTTAAAAAGGGGTTCATTTTGTGGTAAAAATTTTTCTTCATGAATGTTTGATATGGGTAGATCTTCCTACAGCTGAAGAGATTGCAAAAATTGTTATTTCAATAATTAATGCCTTTTCTTTATAAACTAATAAATGAAAATAAATGTTTGCAAAAAGTCTTGTGTGTATTAAATGTTGATTGCAGGATACAAGCTGAGCGAGAGTTAAACAAACTACAAAGGAATAGCGCTAAGGCATTGATGACATTAAGGAGAAGTGTTATGACACCGTTGCAGCTAGAAGACTTGGTGGCAAAGTCAGAGGGGAACTATTTTAATGAATAACCAAGTGGGACCTGATAAAGCAACCAAGCAAGGAAGTAAGCATCAAAGCAATCAGTTAAACATGCAAAGCACAATACTTGGATTCCTGGAAAGCTGTTTGAAGATAGATAAATGAGCAAATCTAGCATTTTCTATGATCTCTATATTTGTGGGGAATTTAAGGGATAATTAATGTCTTTCAGTTGCATGTTTGTAGTCTCAAGTTGTAACTGACTTTCCTTCATGAGGAAGTCATAGTTTTAGGAGTTTGTTTTTCTTCCCTATAAATAAGACCTCGTCTGTAGCTATGATATAGATAGTGAATAGACAGACAGAGTTGATAGACATCTTATCATTTTTACAAGTTATTGTAATACTACATATTGAATGAATACATGCCTTTGCTGAGTTTCTATATTTTTATCTGAGTTTGTCTTTCTTTCATTCTTCTGTGTGGGCCCACATAGAAGGTGGAGTTTGCTTTAGTAAGTAGAAGTTAGACTCAATTTTCTAAGTTAGAGTTAGAACTATTGTTCCTACAGCCACTGGAAACAGAACCAGTCACTATTCCTGCAGTAGTAGGTGCATAGATGTATGGCTAAATACTTAGAATTTACTTCCAAGTATTTTGATAGTTTTCTTTCCCTTGGATAAAATAGATTTCCTTAATGGTTATTGCATTCAAAGTAGTAGTGACTTTTAGTGAAAAATAGAGCATATACTTTGCAGACATCATCTCAAGTTCACGCTCCTAGATTGACATTTAATGAAAATTATTATAGTACTTTGGTGGTAAGGGATGTCCAATCCTACAACTAAAAGGGTGTTATATTGGTTAGACATATTTTTGGTGCCATTTTTGGGGATGGTGTTAGTCTAGTATTTACTATTGAGTCATTTAGTTTCATTTTTAGCATTCTTGCATGCATAGAAGAAGAGATCACCTTGGAAGATTTCTTCCCAACTTCAATCAGGAAGATCCTTTTTATCCTGACTCTGAAGAAAGAGAAGAGAGAGAAGAAGAATTGTTTGAGAATGTATTTCAAAAGTATCGAAACAAGTACAATCATCGACCACATCTGAAGAATCTTTTCATTTGAATAATCTTTTTGCTGAGCTAGAATATCAAGATAATCCATTAGCTCTAGTCATTTATCAGCCACCACTAGGACATCTACAAATGGTACCAGCTCAGCCTACCTTTCCTTTTCAAATTCCTCCTCAGCAAGGTAATCAAAATTTGAAAAATTAACCCTCAGCTGCCCTGCCTAAATTCTATGGCCTTATTACTGAAGATCCAGAAAATTTTCTCTTTGAGTTTGACATCCTTTGTCAAAGTTATGACTACACAACTGATGCCCATAAGCTGAAATTGTTTCCATCAACTCTAAAAGAAGCCACTTTGAGATGGTTCATGAGTTTAGGTGCCAATGCTGTGAAAAATTGGCCAACCATGAGTAATATGTTCCTTAATAAGTATAAGGAATATTGCAGAGGCCATGATTTGAAAGGAGATGACATTTTTAAAATGTCACAAAAGTAGGATGAGACTTTGGAGGACTATGTTGCCTGGTTCATGTTTAACCTACAGTGCAACACACAACATTAGCTAAATGAGGAGTCTCAAAAACATCTCTTTCTAAAAGGAGTACATGACAGGAGTATGAAAGCTTTAGACTTAATGGCTGAAGGTGACATTACACAGAAGATGTGGGCTGAAATCTAAAATATTTGTTTGAACTATTCTAGAGCAACAACAAAAAAAGGACAAGGTTTGAGGGATTTAGTCCAAAAGACTCTTGGGGTAGGAGTATCTAAGATAGAATTGTCAAACCTCATGTCAAATTTCAAGCAAGACATCATTAACGATGTTGCTACACAATTAGATACCATGCAAGCACACAGGAAGAAGGAAGATGATGATAGTATGTTGGTAGAATATTGCTCCCATTGTAGAGAAAAGAAATGCAACTGCCAAAGTAAGCCTATTGCTAGCTTGGAATCACAACATGTGCCTACTGAGTTCAAGGCAATTGATGAAGATAGGGAAGTTTTTTATGTTGCTCAATGAAGGCCATGGGCTCCAAGATCAGGTATTCCTCAAGACCCACTCCATAATTATAGTAGTAATAGTTAATGGCAACAACAACATGGTAATTATAATCATTGGAAGAAACCTTACCAAGGTTGGCAGTAGCCTAACCTAGGGTGGCAGTGGCCTAACCAAGGTTGGCCATAGACCAACCAAGGGTGGCAGCAGCCCAACCAAGGATGGCAGTAGCCTAACCAAAGTTGGCACCAACCTTAACAGGGTTGGCAACAAACCTAGAATTGGCAACAACACCAACAGCAGTTGGCTTTGACTCAACCTCCTCAAAAACAAGCCTTAATGCCTCCTATAGCCAATATAGCCCCTCCAAAATAGCCACAGTTACCTATACAACTTGCACCTAACCCTAATAGTGCAAAACCTTCAGCCCAGCAACAAAGTTATTCCATCACCTTGAATGATATCCATTTCAGATCTAGAACAGTGCTTTCCTCACCTTAGCAGCCTATTATAACAAAAATAGATGATACAAATGCTGAGTTAGTTCAAGACCCTGCCACCACTATTTCTCCTGCAGCCAAAACACCACAATTTCCTATTAGGTTAACAGAGAAAATACTGCCAAGTGAAAATCAAGCTGCACTAGATTTGCTTGAGCAACTTAAGAAAATGACGATAAAAATTCCCTTACTTGATGCAATCAAGGAAGTACCTATATACTCAAAAGCCATCAGAGAAGCCTGTGTTAAAAAATTGAGAAGAAAAAAGAAAGACCCAAAGACTATCCATGTCCTTGGACAACTTTCTGATCTTATGCTTGATAACTGCAAAATGCCTAAGTATACAGACTTTAGCAGCCCAGTAGTAACTCTCACCATTCAAGGGGTACAAGTGCAGAATGTCTTAATAGACTTAGGAGTGTCCATCAATGTAATAATCATGAAAGTAGTGTCCAAATTAAGCATCATTGGTCTTAGGTAGACCCCAATAATCTTGCAACTAGCAGATAGTTCTACCATCATTCCTGATGGTATGCTAGAAGATGTCATTATCATATTACATTCATGGGAGTATCCAGTTGATTTTGTTGTACTCTCTCCAAAAAAAAGTACTGGGGGATACCCTATCATTTTAGGATGACTGTGGTTAGCAACAAAAGATGCTTATATTGCATGTCGATCAGGGAAAATGACTATTTCATATGGAACAAACACTAAAAATTTGACCTTGTATTCTCTTGCTCAGTCTTTGCTGCAGGATTATCAAGTTGTCTGGCCAAATATGGATGACTCTGATATGGATATAGATTCTATTCAGAAATTGATGATGATCTCACGGGACTCATTTGTAAACATTAAAGAAGAAGATGATATTATTTCTTCTATCATAATGAATGAGCATGGAACACAACCTGCGACATCTTCTACACAAGAGTATGTCTTAGAAAGCATTCTACCTTTATCTGATGAACTGCATTATTCCAAGTCTACATAGCTTATGCATTCACTCCTACCACATGAGATAGATTCACAACCAATTGTGCAAATTTCAATGGCTGAAAATGTAGTCAAAAAAATAATCATTCCAGGAAGAGAATTAAATATAAGCAAGTCCTTATCTCAGGCACAACATCATGATACCCTACAACTATTACAAAAGCATCAGGATGCTTTTGCTTGGGAGTATATAGATATGAAAGGTTTGGATCCTGCACTCTATACCCATAGAATTTATAATAGTCCAGATTAGAAACCTGTGCAACAACCTCAGAGTAGGATAAACCCAGCATTAATTGATATTGTCAAAAATGAATTGCAAAAGTTACTCAATGCTAGCTTCATATATCCTATTTTCGATAGCCAATGGGTGTCACCATTGGTTATTATTCCCAAAAATGAGGGAAAATGATGAGTCTGCATAGATTATAGAGAACTTAACTTGGCTACCAAAAAGAATCATTTTCCATTGCCCTTTGTCGATCAAGTCCTTGATAATCTTGCAGGAAAAAAATAATTTTCATTCTTAGATGGGTTCAATGGTTACACTCAAATCCAGATAGCACTAGAAGATCAGGACAAGACAACATTCACATGTCCATGGGGAACATTTTCTTATTCTGTCCTACCATTTGATTTGTGTAATGCACCTGCAACTTTCCAAAGAGCTATTATTAGCATTTTTTCTGACATATATGTAGATTGTTTGGAAGTATATATGGATGACTTCACCACATATGGGTAAACATTTGAAGAAGCCAAGGAAAACTTGGACAAGGTTTTACAAAGATGCAAAGACTATAATTTGTCTTTAAATAGTGAAAAGTGCTTTATGATGATGCAAGAAGGAGTGCTCTTGGGACACTTTATTTCTCCTAAAGGAATTGAAGTAGATCCAACAAAAATAGAAGTCATACATACATTAGCTATACCAGCCAAATTGAAAGAAGTCAAGATTTTTTTAGGACATGCGAGATATTATCAGTGTTTTATCAAAGATTTCCGTCAAATTGCAGCACCCTTATACAAATTGCTTTGAAAAGATGCAGAGTTTGTATGGGGTTTAGAGTGTACAAAAGCTTTCCTATAGCTTAAGAAAGTCCTCTCAATAGCACTAGTGCTTCAAGGACCAAATTGGGAGTTACCTTTTCATATACACATAGACGCTTTAGATCATGCCATTGGAGTAGTACTTGGCCAAAAGATAGATTTAGTAGAAGATGCAATTTACTATATCGGCAAAAATCTTCAAGGAGTTGAGTATAATTACACAGTGACAGAGAAAGAACTGCTTGCTGTAATTTATGCTCTGAATAAATTCAGACATTACATTACAGGATACTAAATATTTGTACATACAAATCACTCTGCTATCAAATATCTGATGAACAAACCAGTAATCTCTGGACGATTGGCTCAATGGTTGTTACTAATGTAGGAATTTGACATCACCATTATTGATAAACCAAGTAAACAAAATATTGTAGCTGATTTCTTGTCTCATCTTCAAACACCTAATGATCCTGCAACCATAGAAGATAGCTTTCCTGATGAACATCTCTTCCTTTTGTCAACACAAAACCCCTGGTATGCTGACATTGCCAACTATCTAACTACTGGCAAAAATCCTTTACATTTTTCTGCGAAAGAAAAATGAATTCTGGCAGAAAAGAGTTTTAATTTCTCATGGATCTCAGGATTCATGTTTTATACTAGACCAGATCAGGTAACATGACGATGTCTTAGAGAAGATGAAACATATGATGTTCTTCGTGCTTGTCATGACAAGCCTTGTGGTGGACACTTTGCTAACAAATGGATTGCATTAAAGATTTTGAATACAAGTTATTAATGGCCTACACTTCACAAAGATGCGGCTTAGTATACAAAAAATGTGATAAATGTCAAAGAATGGGTAGACTGACAAAAATAGGTGAAATGCCCCTGCAGCCATAGATAGTAGTAGAACCATTTGATAAATGGGGAATTGATTTTGTTGGCCCTATTGAACCACCATCAAAAGGGAAAATTTACATATTGGTTTGCACTAATTATGTTACTAAGTGGGCTAAAGAAAAACCCATGAAGTATCCCCATGACAATAATGTTGCAAAGTTTCTGTACGAATGTATCTTTACCAGATTTGGTGTTCATAAGAGAATTACAATCAGATCAAGGGCCTCAGTTTACATCTAACCTGATAGCAGCACTCATGGAGGAATATAAAATTTTCCATGGAAAATCATCTCTGTATCATCCACAAGCCAATGGATAGGTAGAAGTAACAAATAGAGAGCTTGAACATATTCTCAGTAAAATAGTGTCTTTGCAATGTAGAGATTGGGTAGCTAAACTTCTTGAAGCCTTATGGGCATACAGAACAACATGGAAATCTACTATTGGGTTTATGCCTTTCCAACTCCTATATGGGAAGACAACTATTATGCCTATTGAATTTGAACATAAAACTCTATGAACAGATTTGGAACTTGATATTACCCTTCCTGCAACACAATAGGATCATATTTTGCATCTCAATGAGTTGGATGAATGGAAAAAATTAGCTCTTCATAACACAGAATTAATTCAAAGTCAAAGAAAGCAATGACATGAAAAATTCATTAAAGACAGAGAATTCTCTATTGGTGATTGGGCACTCCTATATGTTTCACGATATCAACATCACCAAGGCAAATTTCAAATTCGATGGCTTGGTCAATATGAAATCATTACAATTTTTAACAATGGAGCAGTTCAACTATCAACAATTGATCTGGTTAAATTCAAACCCCTGGTTAATGGGCATCACCTGAAGTTATATAATAAATCAGCAACCAGGGAAGAATTTTTTCAATAGTTCACCACAATAGAAACATCTCTTCCTGTAGCCACTTCGTCTGAGGCTCCCACTCAAATACCTACAACCCCTTGAATTTATTTTCAAGGCCTTCATAATAAATTTTTTTCACACTCATGAAAAAATTCATTCCTTTTCCACCTCATTCCATCCCATCTTCTTGTCTTTCCATCATCATTCCATCTCACTTTCTTTCTCTAATAAGGCACTTCTCGATTCATCCTTCCTATCGCACCTCAAGTCAGTCACACTCGACCCCCTTTGCATTTATTTAGGAAAGCATGATATTTCAATTTTTGGAATTTGCAATCTTTATGGTCTGGTGGGACCCAGTCTCTGCTAGGTTGGGGGGACGAGAAATCAAAATCATGAATGCATACTCAAGGAAATCTTAAGTTAGCATATAGGATGTACGGGGAAGGCTCATTTCAATAATGAGCTGGCAACGCTTTGTACTTTTGAAATGTGTGAAATAATATTAAATCATGATTTTGCATAACTCCTCATTAATATGACGTATGTTTTTTAGCGCAATCTTTATTCCCATTATGGTTTGGTGATTAAAATGTCATCATGAAGTACTGAAGGATGTGATGTTTGGAAAGTATTGAAGTATTGCAATTTCCCTCTATAGAAACCTCTGTAGCTATCATCGCCCATACTCTCAAAATCATTTTCAACAAATTTTCTTGTATTGGCATTTTTTTTTTCAAAAATATGGGTGGAGAACCTCAACGACATGAACCAGTAGATCACAAAGTCTTATTGGCACACCCAACAACATGTAGTTTGTTTCAGCAATGAGGATGGCTGGCTTATTGTCTTAGTTTGAAGTAGTTTGATCAAGAAATTACGCTCCAATTTCATAATACATTGAGGGATGGATATGCAACTATTAAGGGCATTTAGGTAGAATTCACTGAAAAAATGGTGGTAGAAGTTTTTGGGTTACCCACAAATGGAGAATGATGGGCAGAGAATATGGATGCATGACAAGCAAAAGAGCAATTCTTAGTACTGAGAGATCCTCGACTGGAGGAAAAAGAAAGAAAGGTACATTACAATTATCTCTCCCTCTACAATTCATCCACCCTACTGAATTTATCATAAGATATTTTACCTGTGAAGGAAGATATTCCTATTTGCATGCTATTCATTTCAAAATTCTGAGTGGTTTGTGGCATGGGGATTGTCTTGTAAATCTTTGAAGTTTCCTTTATAATATTATGAAAAGGTAAGCTACCTATGTACAGCAAGGCAAAACCTAGTCGGTATCCCACCATTTCTTGATTAGGGCTATAATTGAAAAGGAGTTGACTAGGCAGCACTTGGGAACATGAGATGATTTTGTAAAGCTAAGGTCAGAGGGACCTAAAAGGGGTCGATCTAAAGGGAAAGGAGTAGGGACAAGAGAGAAAACTATTGTAGGAGTCAAGAAAGTAGTATATAGAATGGCTCAAGGAGCTTTGGCTTTTGCTTCTATGCCTAAAACTGCAAAGAGGAAAATTTTGACCGTAGAAGCCTCAACTTCTAGGAAGAAAAAATCACGCACAGTTGTTGCAGAGAAAGGTTCAGAAAAAGTATCTCCAGTATCACAAGAACCTATACTTAACCCGAATAAAGAAAAATCTATTGATAAGGGAAAGAAACCAATTTCTACTCCATGGCGAGTCACCAGAATGTCTGGGGTAAATTTAAGAACTGAATCTCCTGCGCCACCTACTAAGCCTCCTATACCACCTATTGATATTGAAACTCCAGTACCTACACCTGCACAATCACTAGAGCACAAAACACCTACTCCTGAACATAAAAACAATCCTAAGGAAATTCTTGCAAAACTGAATAGTCCTATTAATGTTGATAGTGACATAGAGTCCTCAGAGGAAATAGTGTCAGGATTTGAACAACCAATGGGGGAAACTGATAATCTACCATCAGAAGAATATCTATCTGTTGCACAAGAAATGGTTTAGGAAATTGTTGAAACATTTCAAGATAAAATGACTATTGCACCCTATCCTGTAGCCATTTCCCTTTTAGAAAAAGTTGATAACACTATTGCCTATCAAAATAAAAGCTTTGTTAAATGTCAAAATTCTCAAGATGACAGTGCTGCTGACCACCATCATCCTGTGCACTGCCTTGAAGATTATAGACCTATTGTCTATCATCATACACCACCAAAAATTTCCACTTTGTTAACAACCAGCTTTAGTTTGTACCAATAGTTTAAATGGGAAAAAGAAAATTGGGATTTAGAGAAGAAGAAAATGCTTAGAACTATTAGGGAACAAGCACAACAAATTGAAGAAAAGGGTAATGAAATTAAGATCCTGTAGCAATGTGTCACAAAGATCATAGAGCTCATTCCAAAGCTTGCAAACTATAGGTCCCCATCTCCAGTTTACACACTATTCCTAAAGGAGAAAATGATTAATTTTTCAGTTGTCTCGAATTACTCGGGGGTTGAACCCTTCGTTACATACTCCTCAAGAATTTTATGCAACATTCAATTTAGTTCCAATGACTCTACAAAATCTCCTCTGTGAATTATATGTTCACAATCTTGCTGTACCAGATGATAAAGATTGGAATTCATTGTTATATGTGAGAGATGTACACTTTAGGGCCATTATGTCATGGATGCGAAATGAGATCAGTCGAGAAAACTAGGTTGCTCCCTATAGGGAGAAAGAAATGTTTGAACCATTGTACATTCAACCAGAAATACAAAACACTTATAGAGTATTCTTTGATTGGCTTTTCATTAACAATAATCGAAGTGCTGCTACCAAAATCCACCCTGTCCACGAATAGGCATTTTTGGATTGGGAGAAACATTGTTCTACAAATGCCCCTGATGCTATACAAGCTTCTCTTCAAAGATGGATTCAACTACCAGAAGACCTAAAAACTAGGGAGTTGCACTCTCCCCAAAACTGGAATTAGCCATTAGCAGGATACCTAGGTATCTCACGTTGGGAAGAAATAAAAAAAATTATTGGGTACCTCTTCATTTCCAACTGCCAATACTTTTTCATCCTATGCTTGGAAAATATGATTTATTTGTTGAATATAACATGACTACTGAAGAACAGAAATGGGAAAGGTTGAAACAAAATCATGGATATTTCAATTACAGAGCTCATGAATCAGGGGAGAAAATTGCCAATGACCTCAGACTGCAGATGAGGATCAGAAACCTATAGATGTTGAAGGGACTAGCCTTAGGACAGTTGGGGGGAAAAATCAGGACATGAAGAAATAGAAGTTTTATTAGCCCTTTTTGTGAACATTTGTCTATGACATACTGAACTTTATCACCCTTTAGTGTAAATGTTTTGAAATTTTGATGCATAAAGTATGGACATAGGGCATAAAATGATAATAAGAATTATATTTAAAAAGGGGTTTGAAGACACACGATACCTGAATTCCTGGAAAACTATTTGAAGACAAATAAAATAGCAAATCTAGCATTTGCTATGATCTATATTTGTGGGGAATTTAAGAGATAATTAATGTCATTCAGATTGCATGTTTGCAGTCTTAAGTTGTAACTAACTTTCCTCCATGAGGAAGTCATAATTTTAGGAGTTTGTTGTTCTTCCCTATAAATAAGACCTCGTCTATGTCTATGATATAGATAGTGAATAGATAGACAGAGTTGATAGACATCTTATCATTTTTCGAAGTTATTGTAATACTGCATATTGAATGAATACATGCCTTTATTGAGTTTCTACATTTTTATCTGAGTTTGTCTTTCCTTCATTCTTCTGTGGGGGCCCACACAGAAGGTGGAGTTTGCTTTAGTAAGTAGAAGTTAGACTCAGTTTTTTAAGTTAGAGTTAGAACTGCTATTCTTGCAGCCACTGGAAATAGAACCAGTCACTGTTCCTGCAGCAGTAGGTGCATAGATGTATGGCTAAATACTTAGAGTTTCCTTCCAAGTATTTGATAGTTTTCTTTCCCTTGGATAAAATAGATTTTCTCAATGGTTATTGTATTTAAAGTAGTAGTGACTTTTAGTGAAAAATAGAGCATATACTTTGCAGACATCATCTCAGGTTCATGCTCCCAGATTGACATTTAATGAAAATCAGTATAGTAATTTGGTGGTAAGGGATGTCCAATCCTACAACTAAAAGGGTGTTATATTGGTTAGATGGACAAGGAGGAGATGAAGTGGAAATACAATAAATACCTCAGTAGTAGGTACAAGCTTCTCCCGCCAAGCCTAAGAAGAGAATAAATGTTAAGACTCTAGTCAAAAGGAGACAAAAGGTAATTAAGAAAGTGATTCCTTTCCTGTCAATCCCCAAACCTATTCTAGAAGAAGCTCAAGAAGAGGATGATTAGGATGAAGAGGATAATTTACCTTTGAACTAGAGGACTCATCTCACAAGAGCTATAAAGTTAGAAAGGAGAAGAAGCTCCACCACAATCACATCGCCACCTATTCTTGAGTAACCCATTTAGACTACAACATCAAAAGATGAGATACAATAGTGGATAGATGAGTAGGAAATGGAGGGCACTGATTTTTTTAGATGTCATATTTTGACTTTATGCTAGTGGGTACTAAGTTGGTTAGAGACAAAATCAAGGATACTCCAACCAATCAACCTCAATAGGAGGAGTGGAGTCAGATGCCACCCAAATCACAAGGGCCCAAGGTAGTTCCATCATCCCAAGTGTAAGTCACATTTTGTGCTAATAAAGGTTTAGTTACTCCCCTTTCTCCTAATAATTAAGAAGAACAAGGAGGAAGAGCCACAATAAGTATCCATCAAGTGTCAAAAGAAGGGTAGATAAGTCAACAACCTCAACAAACTTCACAAGACACCAAGGTGAGGACTATAGACTTTATTGATATAGAGATTCTTGGTGTAGATCTCTCATAGAAGGAGAAGACTCTAGAAATGAGTGATAAGGGGAAGATTATAGCTAAGCAAACTCCTTCATCCTCAAAAGGTAAATCCCCAGTACAACATATCCTAAGGTGGCTAAGAAAAGAGGTAATAAGAAATAAAAAGTAACAATGCACCACTGAAGAGGAAGATAGAATGGAATTACTTAAAGTTATGAGGAAGCCTGTATCACCTCCAAAAGATGCATAGGCATTAGCCTTCATCATGAGTGATTAGAACCAGGACTTGTTTTCTCATGTGGCTATCCCTCCTCTACATTAGAATATTGAAGAATTGAGTACATGAGATTATCAGATCAGGGAGGTCATGCTTGGAAAGCCTACCTTGGATATTGCAAAGCTAATGGTTATGACATGAATGCAGGAGGTATTTAGGAGCTTAGAGTAGGATGGGGTAGAATTGATAACACTCTAGAGATAAAATGAAATCCTAAAGGGATATCTAAGCAAAGTGGTTGGTCCCTTGGACCCTGAGCATTTGGAGGAGACTTTGAATACAACAATTGAGAGAAGAGATAGGCTATAACCCAATTGGATCCATTTTTGATAGCTTGTCAACAATGGAGAGAAATTTTTGAGGAGAAAGGTGTACTAATTATATAAGGAAATCTAAAGCTATTACACATCATGAAAGATAATGTGAATAGGCTAGTAGCCACTTGGAATCAAGATTTTCATTTGATGGATGATGTACATAACTGGGGCAAGGATTTGCAAGCATTATAGGCAATTTAAAGGCCAAAGGTATCAGATGCTAATGGATGTATATACAACTGAGGAATTAGAAAAAATAGATGATTGGATAGAGAAGATCATGGATGGTAATAAAGTAATGGAGACATTACATGCGAAGATTCATAGGCTCAAGGACCAAGCCCAAGAGCAAATTTTGGAAGCTAAGAAACATTATATTGATGCATGTCTGGACATTTTTGAGGATGATACATGAGAGAAGTTAGTACCAATAGAGGTAGTAGTTAAGAAATTTTGATAGACTTTTGAAGAAGCTTCTAATCATTAAGATATTAGGTAGGCATTTAGAATAGAAGAAGCTTTATTAGAGCTTGATGTAAAACTCAGAGATTTTGGAGGAACTTGTGTAGAAGTGGGAAACTATAGGCAAAAAGTGAAAGATAAAAATAACATCTTAGATTTTCCATATGTGGCTCAAGTCACTAAGATAATCAAGACATAGCTCTGATGTAAAGGGGAACACAACCTAGAAGCCAAAATTTCAATTTTGACACTTAGTGAAATTTTTCTTTTTTTGGAGCCTGCTTCCGAGGGGCATTGCTACATTGGTGCACTAGGTGCTAGAGTGCACTAGGTGTGCTGGTGTGTAGGTGCACTTTTTTCAGTGCACTTTTTTAGTAATGTCATGGAAGATTTTGAGGAATTTAGAGGTGTGCTAATAGTTAACTACTAGTTCTAAATTTAGAGCTTTCTATGCATTCTGATGGTAGTTTAATTCCTATATATTTATAGTGAAGATGAAGCTTCTATTTTTGCCACTTTCAATCACTTCTACATCATCTGAAGGCTTTCTCTTTCTTATTCTTTCATGCTTTCTTTGTTTTATGACATGTAAAGGCTCATGCATCCAATTAATGATATAAAATGGATAGAGTCCTACTTAGCACTAGCTAGATAGTTAGTTCATACATAAATAGATTTGTTTTATTAGTTTAGAAGCATATGAGTGTATAAAGATATCTCTCACTCTCAACACAATTTGAGGAGAAGATTTCTTATAAATATGGGAATGTAATATGTAATCAAGGCCACCATTATTTTGCAATAATATATGCTTTTGGTGCTCACATTTGGAGTGTAGTGATTCTTGCCTAAGTGTGTTATATTTTGTGGATGTATGTTCATGGAATGTAATTGAGCCAAAATTTTATTCCATTATTTTTGGTTGTGCAATCTTTTAATTCTAGTGTTTGCTATAGGTTTACAAATTCTGCTGACATACTTAGTTCAAGAAGAGATCATTATATTGTTCCTGTATAGCTTTTCATCTCACATGAGCACACTTTCCGTGGCCTTGCAATTTGATGAAATGTGAAACATCATATGATTATTGATTTTCCATTGACAATTAAATCATTGGAATTAAGGAAGTGCTACTCCTATTTTCATTGGTTACCTACCGGTCTTTTCAAAAGATTAACTCACAAACATGTTGTTTCTGTAGCTTATGTCCATTAGGATTTTACTTTTCATGTTACTTTCTTAAACTTCTTGTTACCCTATATTTTTTATTGTCTTTGCTAACCCCTTGGTTAAATTAGGAATTCATATAGTTGTATTTGTTAGATTGCATTAATCATAAAAATAAAAAATATATAAAAATATATTCTTTTTATGTGCATATTTTTGAGACAGCAAGAAGATTGTACATCTTATTTGAATCATTTCAGAACTAGCAAAGGCCTCCTTGTGAACATTCCCATTTATCTTCAACTAAGAAGATTCTAGTAGGTGACAAGATCACCCAAAACCTTGGAGTTGATCCTTGGATTAGCTTTTCAAGAGAGGAGTTCAATAGGATTCCTACTGTTAAGCATCGTGCAAAATGATAGCTCAATAATAACCTTTTGTGCCATAGCCATACATCATCAAATTTTACAATTAGACAAATAGCATCCTCTATATCAAGGTAATAGATTACTTCTAGTTTGATCACCCTTTCCAATCAATTTTCCATCAGTATCATATATCTTAGCAATCTTTTTTTCAAACTCAACCTTACATCCTAAATTATTTAGTTGTGATACACTCAATAATTATAGTTAAGTCCTTCAACATAGTATGAATTGTCACATAAAATAATTTTTGTGAGTTTGATAGAACTTTTTCCTTTTATCAAACATGGTGCATCATTACCAAATCTTACACTATTTCCATCGTAACAATTCAAGGTAATAAACTTACTTTTATCTCCAGTCATGTGATGTGAATATTTGCTGTCAATGATCCATTTTTCTTTCTTGTTCATAAAAGACACAAGTGTAGTTGCCCCATCCTCATCAGATTCATCCTTCATTGGAACATATACAACTTCATCATCATGTTCATTAGATTCATCTTTTTTTTCCTCTTGAACAATGTAGAAAGACTTCTTGCCTTTGTCTTTGTAATCCTTGCTATCTTCATCTCTTCTACTTTTATACTTGTCACCACCTCTGTAGTTCTTCTTCTTTGGACATCTAGCAGTAATATGACCAACTTCATTTCAATTGAAACAAGTGATAGGTAATTTATCTTTAAAGTTTCCTTTACCTCTATGAAATATTATGTCTAGTAATGCTTCATGTTGTTCTACATCCTCCTCATCTGTATCACTGTCACTAGACACATAATTTGTCTTTTTCTTCTTCTTCTTCTCATCAGGTTCCTTCAATGATAGCTTAGCTTTGAAAGAAGATTCAATATTTTTAGGTTTTTAATTATAAAAGTTAGATAGCTCAAAAATAGTCAGCCTACCTACTAGACATTCAAGAGATAGAGTATTCCTTAGTATACATCTCATTTCTTTTATTGCAGAAACTCTAATAGGATATTTAGCAGTAGTATTCTTAAAAATTTTCTTAGTACAATGTCATCATCTATTGTACTAGTAGCTCCTCTTATTGCATTAACAACATCTTTTATTCTTGAGCAATATTTTCACCTTTTTGCATTCTCATATCGTCAAACTTACCTCTGAGACTCTCATCTTTGGCTCTTAGGACATCTTGTCTCCTCCATAGATGGTGTGTAGAGCATCCCACATTTTCATTGAACTATCAAGACTTTTGACATCATCAAATTCAACATAACTTAGGGCAGAGGCAATCTCTAGCATTTCTTGGTTATGTTCTTTCTTCTTTTTTAGATCCTTAGCAGTTGGGGCTCCAATAGGATCAACATGCTCAATAGTAATGGTAGATTGTGCATGATCTCCAAGTCCTCCAAGGTGTAGCTTCATCAAACCTTTCCATGTAGGAAAGTTATCTTTTTTGAGCTTGGGTACATCTTTTTTTGAAATCTTGATTTTTGTGCTTCTAGTACCTTCAAACTAGTCCTCTTAAGTAGATGGCTCTAATACCAATTGTTGGAATTCTTTAGAATAACTGGGGGGGTGAATTAGTTATCCAAGGTCTAGATGTATAAATAAAAAATTTCATAACTTGGTGAATCCATAAATATTTATCATCATGAATGCATCTATAAGATTATGCAATCACTTAAAACTTGTAGGTTACTGTCAAATCAATTTGCAGAAATGTAAATATGAAACATACTAGATTCAAAAAAATACTTGACATAATGATTTATGTGGAAACCCAATTTGGGAAAACAACTAGTAACATGCTACTATTTTTTTTACTTTTTTGAAGTGATGCCCTATGAAAGGCTAACCTTGTTAAAGCTTACAATACACACTTCTAAATGTGACCTAGTTAAAGGATTTCAATCAACCTATTAGGAATGAGACTTGTTAGAGGACTTGAGACCATTCACTTGGAATGTCACCCAGTTATAGGATTTGTACAAATAATTGTTAGGTAAATATTAATCCAAAGGATTTACCCTAGATTGATACAATTTTTGGACAGTAACAATAAGGCTTGATTTGATAACAACTTGCAACTCCACTTGTAGATTATAGATCTCTATTTTAGTCCTCCATTCTACTTGGCTTTCACATATTTCAACTCTGATAGCTTGTTCACCCTTCAAGAATCCATACTCTTAAGCCTTCTTGCTTAACATGCCAATGTAGACTCTCAATTAGGTCACTAATGAAGCAATACCCTTGACTCCTTGTCTTACTTAGGTTTTCACACATGACAACCCTTACTTCTAACAAGCCATCCCTTTAAATAGAGAATTAAGATCTTTTTCTGTTCATTCTCCATTGTCCAATTTAGGGTTAGGAGAGATCAGGTAGGATTCAATGAATCTACCCCTCATTTCATATCACTTCTAGAAACTTCTACTTGAATCTTCTTAGAATTCATCACAAAATGGTTTACCATGGATTTTGTGCCACAAGCTCATCAATATTATCTCTTACCTAGTTCACACAATCCAAGAAAGCAAACTTGTCATCTTAGATTCATCAAATTCATGATATTTCTAATAATGTTGACACTTGGCATTAACTTACTTCTGATGCTTGGCACATACTGTGTTGCTCAACATCCTTTGTAAAATCACTCGGCACTAACTAAAGTTTATTGGTGCTTGACATCAACCAAAATTTACTCAACATCCACTATTTTTCTTGGAATGCACTAAAATAAACTTTTTCTTGACTCCAATTGATTTTTTGCTTGGCTTGCACTAACTTTGCTAGACACCTACTATCCATTCAGTCAAGCTTGGTAGACAAACTTTGTTTAACTTTTTCTTCTAAACTTTCTTAGTGTAACCAACCTTTGTAAATTTAAGTAGATTCTCAATGAACTATGATATCACTATCTTAACTAATTCTTGTACTCCTTTTTATATTATAACTCAACCTTTTCTCTAGGTTCTATTGTTACATATTTTGATCAAATCTTCTACTTCAATCAAATAAGTGATAGTGCTTAAATCATATAAGTAGTAGTCTTACCAAAAAAAAAGGTTTGACATGAGTGAAAAAATAATTATTGAAACATATTTATCATATTTGTATCAATATGTTTTCAACAATCTCCTTCTTCAACAATTGACTTTGGAGAGAATTACACATTATAACCCCAAAATGAGACACAATCTCAATATGATAACTAAATTCAAATTTCTATTTTGTCCACATAACATATAGAAATGCCTCTAATAGTGTGGAATATAACCAAAAGATAACCAAAGAGTACCACTTTTATATGAGTGATGATAGATCTCACTCCCATGAGTTTGTCCAACATTGTTTCAAGAACATGATATTGCTATGGATAAACAACTCATTTGGTTAGATAACTATATAGGTCAATTCAAGAATACTCACATATTTTTTTTTTTGTATATAATGCATGTAGATAGGGGTGTACCTCATATTTGGAGTTTTTTTGAGTTCAGGCATGGGAAAGGGGAGCATGATGGAGTGGGGCATGTGTGAAGAGAGCTCTAGTCAAGGAGGAAATTAATATTTTAACATATAGAATTCTTTATTCTCGTACCATAGTTGATTGGTGTACATCTAAATTATCACTGGGGATAATCTTGATTTAGTAGTATGTAAGTTCTTTTGGTTGGTTGAGGAGGATCCTTAGGTGTTATATTAGATTGCACTATAGTGAGAGATTATTCAAAGATCTATTCATTCTATAGCTTTAATATTAGTACATGGACCATTTGGACATGATAGCTAGCTTTCTTTTGTCCTAGTTAATTCAGTGTGATTGGGATCCTTGTAAGTTGAGTGAGTGGGTAGATACATGGGATCCACATTATTTTACTCTATTGTCTCTCATTCCCTCTATCAGAAGTGATGACATGGAAAGTTTAGCTGAGCATGACCATCTTGTTGGAAATTTAATACAAACTAGGTGACTGAGAGGGGTAGGGGTGAATTAGGAATGACTTAAACTTAATCCACCTTATTAAGTTGTCTAATCTACTTCAATGAAAGAAACATAAAGATGTAAAGTAACAACACCATAACACAATATTTGGTAACCCAAAAACACTCCAAGTAGAAGGTAAAACTAGAGTTGGGATGACATCCATAATGCTTCACTACTGCAATAATAAATTTGGCCTGTTAAGGCTTACAATTGATCACTTCTAGTGATATTACTCAATTAAGAGAAATAAGGACTATTAGGTCAATCTTGTGAAAGGACTTATACAATATTATTAAGTATGCACTTTGTTAGGAGTTTTTGAAAAGGACTATTAGGTTCACCCTATTAGAGGATTTGGGAGCGATGGACCTATTAGGATAAATAAGTGGAATGATCTCTAAAATACAACTTTGATTTTTGATGAAGATCCTTTGAAGTAAAACTGATCACCTGAATATGATAGACAAGTCTTCCTTTCCTTGTGTTTCTTGTATTTTGTTAGACAATCTACTCTTCCAAATTCTCTTATACAATGTTCTTCAACTTGTTGTTCATCTTTTGGATAACCAAAATACCTTATACTCATATCCATCCAAATAATTCCTTCATAGGTTGGATAAAAGATAATTATTTCCAAAAATAATCACCAAGTCATCTTAGTGCTAGAACTCAGGTCTAATGACTTACTTAGGCAATACTAAAGATACTCAGACAACACTATCACCTTGTCTAACTCTAACACTTGGTTGATACTAGATACTTGGTTGAAATTGATCACTTGATATAAACCTCTGACTCATTTCACACTACTTTTCTAGCTTGATCACTATTCTAGAAAACTCTCCTGACTTAGTTCTCATTAGAGCTTAGTAGACACTGTCAACACAATTGACACATGAGCTTGGTGGGAACTGTCAACTCAGTTGACCTTGAAAATTAGTTGACATTTCTTTCTTTCTGCGTAGTTAACTTTTTTCACTTGGATCTTTGTGAGCTTGATTGATATTGTAGACTAGAAACTCAGTTACTACTATCTTTATATTATGACTAAGTGTTTGGACACTAATTGATAATATATCTTACAATGAGATTAACAATCTCCCTCTTTGGGATTAGTGATAGAAATACTTATCATCCATAAGATCTAAAAAATTTCTTTAATCAAACTCCCCCTTTGAGTATGCTCTGTTCTATAGCTTGGTTTGCACTAAAGACTTGTAACTTAGTTTGAACTAAAACTCTATTTTTGATTTTCCAAAAATTATTTTTGATTTTCTTCTTTTTACATAGCTTCCTTTCTGTATATATTCTCCTTCATATACATATCTCCCTTTACATGTATAAATATGTACATTATATTTTCTCCTTAGTATACTTTTCCCTATTTATACTTTCTCCCTTGTTTTTGTTACAAATGCCAAAAAATTACAAGGTTATGCCAAAATGAGAAAGAAAATCATGGTGTACCTTCAAAATTATAGACAAAGTTGTATCCTAGTTATCTTTTAGCACCTTTAGAATGTGTAGATCAATTTAAAGCTCTACTAATAATAAATACATTTGATTTGTAACTGATAGATTTGTATCTTTGACTAGTGTCTTTGCATGATCCATTTTCTTTTGCATAATTTCCATGTGGGGAAGTATCATACATTGTATATCAACCAATATTGCCCTTATTCTAGCCTCTTTCGTTAGTATTTTAGCTTGAAGATCTGTCAAAAATCTAGTTTTTGCAAAATGATTGGAACTGGAGCTTGGATAAAGTGCTAGCTAATTTGCACTATCCTTCAAGTCCATATCAATCTTGTCTAGTTTCTCTTTTATTTCCTTGATAAAGTTAGTAATATCACTCAACTTTACAAATATAGATACAACATTATTTACAACAATTTCTAATGTAGAAAAAAAAGTAGATAGTTCTACTTATCAATTGCTATCTTTTGTGCTACATTTTCTAACACTTTATTCTTAAACTTCCTTTTACCTTTCATGAGGAGTTTGTCTTGCTCATCAATGTCATCATTGAATTTATGAACAATATCAATTAATTGATCAATGATAGGAACTTGATCATTTACCTCTAGAGATAGATCATCTACAAATATTTCTTTGATGTCTTTGAAGACTTTTCTCCTATCTCTCTTAGGTCTTAGCATTTGTTGCTTTGCTCTTTTCTTCCATAGCTCTGCCAAAATGTCCATTTCCTTAGAAGATAGACTTGATTGGTCCCAATTCAAGATTACAATTTCCTCATCAAGATCAATAACATCAAATATCATCCCTTTTCCTTTTCTCTTGCTCTTGGTAGTTGAAGAATTTAAATCTTGGATTCAACTATCAAGACTAATGCCTCTTCAATATATTTCTACTCCTCTTTGCTTTTGGAGTCATACTTGAAATATTTAAATCCTTTCATACCCTTTCCTTCACTTATATATTTTTAGTTGTTTCTTAAAGGTAGGGGGTTCCTTCTTCAAATAAATAATTGGGGTATTGCCTTCATATTCACCATCTTCATCCTCATTCTATAGCTTTAATTTCCTCTTTGGTTTTCTTGGGTTGGAGATAGTAATAATAGGAATAAACCTTGTATTCATCCTTGCTCACTTATATGGGGTCTTTTCCTTCTTCTTCTTCTTCTCTTTCCTCTTCATCTTCTTCTTCTATATCATCACCTTTTCTTTTAGTGATCATAGAAGGTGAGTCTGATTTTGCAAGTTTCTTTTCAATACTTTCTAGCCTCTTCTTTCCTCTTTTCAAAATTTGAGGGATCTAAATTTCAAGTGAGATTTTTGTTTTAGCTTCATCGTATGTCCCAAAATAAGTAGCCTTGGGGTCCATTTGCTCATTAATGAGAGCCTCAACAATGTCTTTTATCTCATCAATATTCACCTCATATGATAGAGGCTTAACCCATGCTATCCTAGGCCTGATTGCCTATATGTGAACTCTATCATACTCAAATAGGAAGAATATATCTTGCTCATAATACTCTACTAGTTTCTTAGGGATCCTAAGCCTACTTTTCATCTTATCCTTGAAATTATCAAAGTATGCATCCATGATGCTTTCAAAGTTCTCACCCATTTCACTTATGAATCCATTAATCTGATATAGAACTAGAGTATCTTTCTTCCAAACAACATTTCCTTTTGAAGGAAATTTTTTTTGCACATAAAAGAGAAAAAAAACTAATAGTAATTTGAACTTACATGTGTTTTCCTTTAAGGCTTGAATGCTCTCCATGTTCTTTCTTAGCTGGGTGCATTGAAGCTCAGCTAGGTCAAAAGATAGATTCTACTTGACAATCTTGTATGCCAGGTCCACTACCTCACATGACATACTATTTTCATGGATTGAATTATAGATTTTGTATGCAATGACATGGATGCTAAACTTGATTTCCATGTCTATCACATTTTTTAGCTTCATGCCTCTACCATCCCATTAAGATATGGTTAGCTTTTTCAGTTCTACCCAACCTAGAGTTTTGGTAGTCTTAGATTTCTCTATCATTGGATACTCTATTATCCTATGAATCATCTTCTTATTGATGGGATAGGTTTTATCCAACTAGAAGGACATATCATGGACTCATCTTAGTATAAGCCTAATCCATTTAACTCATAAGTTTCTTGGCATGTGGATGATATGGGTTAAACCCTTGACCTCCAAATGTTTGTATTCTAGCTTCAGCAAATCATTATCGTACAATGCACCATATGCTTGATCTAGCTCAAGATTCCCTAGTTCTTGAATAGAGAAATGAAAAAATGACCTGATGTCATGAATGAGAAGTATCTTTTAAGGGGTCAATGAGTGTGCCCCTTGAGGATCCTTCTCCTTGGAAATCACTAGAATTTTGGAGGAATGCAATCAAAACTCTTCACCAACATTTATGAAACTTTCTTGACCTTTATAGTGGAAGATGCTACCATGATGCTTAGTTGATGAAGGACTTGAAGATGTTGAATTTTCTTAAGAATTTCCTTCAAAAAACTTGTGCTTAATCCCTTTGGGGGCTCAAGGAATGATGTTCTCTCTATAAAACTCTAAATTCATGGTGAAAATAAAACTATGATTTCTCCCTTTTTATAAATTTTTAATTTTAGTGCTCCATTAATGCTCCATACCTAGGTAGGTAAAAGAAGGTTGGTTTGGTCTTTAACCCTTAAATGATCAACTAACACTAACTAACCATGCTTGGTTGAGTCAGTGACTTGGTCGAGTCTACCCATGCTCATTAGGTCTAAGGAGTTACTTGGTTTGGTCTAACAGCTTGGTTAGGCAAAATGACTCAATTAGAACTAAAAACTCAGTTTGGTCTAAGTGTTTCTTCTATCCAAGTGCATTTGATATACTAATCTAGACTATCTTTCTTGGATGATTGGAACTGATGTATAATATGAGTTTAATCATAGCTCCAATGATCTTCTTGCCTGTTCAAGAAGAGATAATTGAATCACCTAATTCAATTTTTTGGCTGTCAATAACCTCACTATTTTCACTTGAATTTTTTGAAGACTTCTTGACCCATTGTTGCTTCATTTGAGTCCTGATATTATCAGCCTTTGATTTCTTTTCATCTTCAACTTTACCTCTATTCATGTAGCTCTTTGCTCGATGATGAATTACTTTGCATAACTAATATCTTTTGGTAGGATTTATTTTTCTAAGATGAGTCCTCATGTGATTAGCTCCAATGTGTCCAAACTCTCTACACAAATAACATCTACACCAAGTTTTGTAATCCCAACTAAAGATTTCTTTAGCAAGTTGTTTAATAGGATTCCAATTCTTGGTTGTGCATTTGAATATTTATGATCTTGTTTGTTGCATGTGAAACATTTTCCATCAAACATATCTTTTTCTATGCATTCACTTAGTCTATGTCCATATTTGTTACAACTATAACATTTCCAATTAAATTTTGACTTTCCATTGCTCCAACATTTTTTTGAAGTATGCCCTATTTTTCCACAATGATTGCATGTAGGTATTTTATTTTTTTGAGCTCCTTTCTTTGATGACTCTCCTTGTTTAGTGTAGCCCAATCCTACTTTACCTTTATGTCTTTTTTGAGATATTTTAGGTGACTGAGCCATGCTTGTGGTCTCATCATTCTTTCATTGGTTTCTCTTTATGCTCTAAGATCATTCATGATTCTTTCATTTTCTATCCTTAGATTGATGACTTATTGATTTATATTATTCAACTAATTTTTCATATCAGCCTGATGTAGTGAAAGCTAGTGGATTTCATTGTCTTTGTCTTCTATCCTAGTGTTGAGTAATTTTCTATCTTCTTCTACCATATTTTCATCATTTTCAACTTAGTTCTTTTGTTCCATGTCTTTACATATCTTGACTAAATGAATCTCCAATTCTCTTTTCAATTTTCCAACTTCTTCTTGAAGAACAAGGTTCCTTCTAAGTAGGTCTTCTATAGCTACATTTGCTTCTTCTAAACTTCTTTCTTTGCAAATATATTCAATTCCTTCTTCTATGTAGAAATTGTCATTCATCTTTTCTACTAATTGTTTTCTTCTTTTTGGAGATTGCGAGAGTTGCTTCTTCAATTTCTTGATTTTGTCCATGGCCACTTGTAGATTCAACTTTTCATTCTCAATGGCTTTCTCTAGTTTGTATACTTTAATTTCCTTTGATCTTTTCTTTGAACTCGCTAAACTTTTTGATAAGAGAATCTTTTTATTATACCAATTGTTGGAAATGTAATGCAAACTAGGTGACTGAGGGGGTGGGGGGTGAATTAGGAATCACTTAAACTTAATCCACCTTATTACATTTTCTATTCTAATTGCATTCAATAAACATAGAGATGTAAAGTATGTAGGGTTTGAGAAAATATGCAAATCAAATCCATGAAGCCCATGAATACTTACATGTAGAAAATCTATCATGAAGAAGAAAAAGACAAGAAGAGGCAAGGGTTTGATCCGAAAACACACAAATTGTATATTTAGATGAAGATGAGATAATAATTACAAAGCGATCAATCCTCATAAAAGGAGATCAAAACCCAAAAAGGGTAACCTAATAAGTTACAAAGGGTAACCTAAAGGTGAAAGTTATTTAATAATTACAAAATAATTATTAAATAGAGAAAGCTAAAAAATGCATAAAGAAAAATATTAAGAAGGAGGAAAAGGTAATTTACTAAATGAAACTAAATTATCCTTTTTCTCTAACACCCACACTTAAGATGAGCAACAATGCAACTACAAACAATGCAAAAAGAGAAAGGAAACTACAATGTAATGCTAAAGAAAACTTGGGTCCTGGCAACAAGGCTTGATGAAGTACCCAATCACAACAAAATCTCTATGAAATGGAGAAATAGAGAAAACCTAGTGGGAAAAACTCTACTCCGAAAAGAGATAGGTAAAAACCTAGTGAAGGACTACAGAAGCCTCCAACTAGAGGAATGTTTTAGAAAATATGAACAAAGAGTGATAATGAAGAAAGCCACTAAAGCATGAAGAAACCACAAACACTATAAAAAAGAAATTTCTTATCTATTTAACCTCCTCTAAAATAGAACTTGACTAGGTAGAGAAGACTATAATCTACATCGAATGAGGAGGCAACAAAGGAAAACAACTGAACTCAAAAATATGGATGGCATAAAACACCAAAGCTTGACGAGTTAATCAATCAAACTGAGGAAGGCTACAACCAAAGTAGGAATAAAAAGAAGAGTGTCTATATGGTAGATGATCCATCTAACTAAAATGCATAGGTATCTAGCCACTACAATCACCTAGAACATAGGATCAAATACTAAATATGTAGCTCACTCCAAAGAACCAAGGAAGCATTAGAAATATTAGAAGAACCCCCCCTTAATGTAGACAAGGATAAGGTGACATAAAACTAAAAAAGTGGGCCAAAAAGCATTGAAGTCAAGGAACCAAAATCAAGATGCTCAAAAGAGTACATAAGTGTGTACTAAGGTGATCAATCTTAGACACAACATGAGGCTAATGTCACAAAAGGGACACTCTAGCAAAAAAAGAAAAACATAAGCCCCCCATGGCACTTTATCAGAGTAGTTAATGTATAATAGAGCACAAGATATAATGAATCCTAAGAATACAATAGTTTGCATGAGAGTTCTCAAATGACACTACTCAAATCATAAGGCAAAACAAGGAAAATAATTGAAACAAAAAAATAGATGCAGCATGGCACTTTATCTCAATGTGTTTGCATAAAATGCTTACAAATGATATCAACAATGATAAAAATGGGAAAAGAGTTGATACAAAAAAAAGTACAACCCAAAAGAAGAGATCCCATGCCAAGAAAATGGTCCCCAGAATTGAAACACCCAAGGTATACACCATAGAGCAATAAAGAAAAAACATGATAGAAAGAGCATGGAGTAGAATCTAGAAGAAATTATAGTATTTCTAAAAAGTAGACAGAACCAAATTTCCAAAAATATAACATTTTCAAAAAAAATGGAGATGGGACGCTCAAGATATGCCTTCCAGAGTAAAAAAACTAAAAATTAGGCTTTAACTACCAAATCAGACAACCAAACTACATAAAAACCCAAAAACACCTACACCAATGTCTCCATCTCAAAACTAGCTTTCTGATGCTTCTTTTGGATTAAAAAAATATGTCTGTATGCTCAAGTTATAGAGAAACAATCAAAAAGGGCCTTGGAAATGCATAATTTTTTTTTAATAAATAAAAAAAAAATATTTTTTTTAAAAAAACAAACCACCAGCCACAGCGAGCAGTGGTGGAGTGGTACTTTGGAAAAACTACAACTATGGTGGTGGCTAGGTGGAGAGTGAGAGGTGGGTTGTAGTGGTGGAGGATGAGGGTGGGAGGTCCACTAGCGGGGGTGGAGCCGTATTGGCCACTAAGCCGCAATAGTCTGCAATACCACTGGCGATAACCACCGATGGTTTACCACAACCACTAGTAGTTTTGGTGACCACCAATGGTTTTCCTAATTGCAGTAGTAAAAAAACTACATTTTAATTTTAATTTTTGCAATTTTTTGATTTTCTCCACCTTGGAGTGCATGCAGAGGCCGTACAACCCTGCCGAGCAAAACAATTTTGCCTCCTAGATCAATGTTGTCCAAAATGGACAAACTTTATATAGAAACTTGGGTTTTGATGCCATCTGGATCCATCTATCAAGTCTATTTGGCCTCAAACTACTCCAAGAATTAGTGACTTCCCTATTTTCTCAAGAAATACCCAAAAAATTCTAGTTCTAATCCATCAAACATTTATTCTCTCTTTTTCTCCAAATACTAAACAAGCTACAATAGATCTAGCTTTGATACCATGTAGGATTTGAGCAAATATGCAAATCAAATCCACAAATCCCACAAATACCTACATGTAGAAAACATGTCACAGAGAAGAAAAAGACAAGAAGAGGCAAGGGTTTGATCTGGAAATAACAAATTGTATATTTAGATGAAGATGAGATAATAATTACAATGAGATCAATCCTTATAAAAGGAGATCGAAACTTGAAAAAGGTAACCTAATAAGTTACAAAGGGTAACCTAAAAGTGAAAGCTATTGAATAATTACAAAATAATCATTAAATAGAGAAAGCTAAAAGCCACATAAAGAGAAATCTTAAGAAGGGAGAAAAAGTAATATAATAAATAAAATAAAATTATCTTTTTTGTCTAACAAAGTAACAACACCATAACACAATATTTGGTAACCCAAAAACCCTCCAAGTAGAATGTAAAACTAGGGTGGGGATGACACCCACAATGCTTCACTAATATAGTATTAAGGTTGGCCTATTAAGACTTACAATTGATCACTTGTGGTGATCTTACTTGGTTAAGAGTAATAAGGACTATTATTTCCACCTTGTGAAAGGATTTATACAATATGCACTATGTTGGTAGTTTCTACAAAGGAAAGTTAGGTCCACCCTATTATGGGATTTGGGATTGATGCACTTGTTAGGATGAATTAGTGGAATGATCTCTGAAATGCAATTGTGATTGCCGATGAAGATCCTTTGAAGTAAAACTAATCACCTAACTATGATAGATGAGTCTCTTCCTTTCCTTGTGTTGTTTATAGCTTTTGAGACAATCTACTCTTCCATATTCTCTTATACAATGTTCTTTAACTTGTTCTTCTTCTTTTGAATAACCAAAATACCTTATACTAATATCCATCCAAATAATTCCTTCATATGTTGGATACAACATAATCATTTCCCAAAACAATCACCAAGTCAACTCAGTGTTGGAACTTGGGTCCAATGACTTACTCATGTGATGCTAAAGATACTCAAGCAACATATCATCTTGGCTAACTTTGGCACTCAGTTGATACTAGATGCTCGGTCAATATAGATCACTTGATAGACTCTTTTGACTTGGTTCCCATTGCTATGCTAGCTTGATCACTATTTTGGAAAGCTCTTTTGACTTAATTCTCATTGTATCTTGCTAGACATTGCCAACTCAGTTGACATTGGAGCTCGATGGTAACTATCAACTTGATTAACCCTATAACTCAGTTGACACTACTTGCTTTTTGCATAATTAACTTTGTTTACTTGGATCCTTTGTGAGCTTGGTTGACATTACCGACTGAAAACTCGGTTATGACTATCTTTCCATTATGACATTAACAATGATCACAAGGGGGGAATCTTGATTCAGTAGTGTGTAGGTTATTTTGGTTGGTTGAGGAGGGATACTTAGGTGATAGATCAGATTGTGCTATAGTGAGATATTCTTCAAAGATGTATTCATTCTGTAGCTCTAATTGTAGTACATGGACCATTTGGACATGATAGTTAGCTTTCTTTTGTCCTACTTGTTTCTAGTGTGATTAGGATCATTGTGAGGTGAGTGAGTGGGTAGATACATGGGCTCCACATTATCTTACTCTATTGTCTCTCATTCCCTCTATAAAAAATGATGACATGGAAAGTTTAGTTGAGTATAACCATCTGTTAGATCTTCTTTAGCTAGGACACATCTTTGCATTAGTTGCACCATAGGAGAATAGGGAGAAATTAGATTATTGGTTACCACATTACATAAGAGGTAAAAAAAATCTTGCATAATTGACTACAAATGATGATGGTTTCACATATCCTATTGGTTCAGTTGTTGCTTTTGGAACATGGTTGCAAACATACATGCTTAGATGGAATGGAGTTCCACATTTGAAGACTATGAGAAGTACAAAACTATTCTCATATATTCACACCTTATTATGGCAGAAAATGTAAAGTTAATGAAGCATCAATGAAGACCAAAAATTAAAGAAATTTTTATTATTGGTAATGCTGATCATAAAGCCCTATTGGAGATCCTCAAGTAGAGAAATAACCCTTTAGGAACACTTCACTAGGTAATACTAACTCACGAAAAGGTTTCATATGTTCATTATGTGCTTAAAATTTAGTTTCATATGTTCATTATATGCCTATCCTTTTACTTATTATTAAATGCCTATAACTCTGACATTTAGTATGATATTGAATTGTACGTGTCATGAAGAGTAGTAGTGCATGAGGATAGAAACATTTTAAGGAATGGAATGAAGACAATTCTATGATAGTTTAGACTCTAGGATTTTTGGTAGTTGTTTATATAATAGGGTTGTATCAATGATATACACAAGGACTTTAGTATGAAAAATGATGTACATTGCATACCTTTTTCTCCATATATATATATTACTTTGTATGAAAAAGATATATTCACAATTCTATCATTTAGCTATAATTATGATGAAACACGTGAAATATTGTAAATATTAACTTGTTGATTTATTATTCTTTTTCGTAAGGTTCTCTAATTTTTGTTTTCATATAATAGATTTCAATGGTAAATTCTTATGGTCATCTATCTAACCATTTAGCCTATTAGTCCATATTGGTCAAAGGTTGATCAAAGTTGTCAAATAACATGGAGCGAGCATAAAAATCACATTTTTAGTTCATCTAATTAATATTGGTCATGTTTACAATGTTCAAAGTGTCATTAATATAATAGTGTCACAAATTATAATTATTATAAATATTTGTCAATTGACCCTAAATCATTCATCTTGGCATTATTTCATTAGTATCATTAGCTCTAGATGGGAAGGTGAACCCTAGTGACATCACTTTTTTGCCCATAGAGAGCCTAGAACATTCACAATCACCTCAAACTGGAGCATCAATAAGGTGCACTGAGCATGTTTGGGCAATGATCTTCCAAGGGTCTTAACTTAGAGTTCATGAGGTCTATTGAAAAATAATGAGATACTATAGGATTGTAATAGTGATGTCTATACTAACTTCTCTTACTTTAGAGATATTCATTTTTAAAAATAAATTTGGCACAACATTCTTGCTTGATGCAAAAACTTGCAAGGTTCATCGGTGAATTGGTGCACCATTGCACAAATTTCAAACTATTCATAGTGGCATCATTCTAGTAGTATCGTTAGCTTCAAATGGGTGGGTGAACCCTAGTGACATGTATTTTTTTATCCACGAAGATCCTAGAACATTCATGACCACCATGAACCAAAGCATCTCCAAGGTGCACTAAGCATGTTTGGGTCGCAATCTTAAAAGGGTTGTAACTCAAAGCTCATGAGGGAAAGAAAATTATTATGAGATAATACAAGACCATGATACCAATCTCTACAATAACCTCTCTCACTTTAGAGAGATTAATTTTCATTGGAATTTGGCACAATTATCTCACTTGATGCCAAAACTTGTAGTGTTCATTAGTGAATTGATGCACCATTGCACAATTCTCAAACTATTCATCATGGAATCATTTTGTTAGTGTCATTAGCTCTATATGGGTGGGTGAACCCTATTAACACCACTATTATTTCCTTGGAGTTCCTAGAACATTCTCAAACACCCCAAACTAAAGTGTCTCCAAGGTGCACTAAGCATGTTTGGATAGTGATCTTCCAAGGGTTTTAACTTAGAGCTCATGGGGGATATCAACAAACTATCAGATGTTACACGAGTCTACAATAACTCCTAGTTATACAATAATCAATTTCATTTGAGTTTTTCATAACAATCTTGATTGCCAAAACTTGTAGTTTTTATCAATGAATTGTTGCACCATTACACAAATTTTGAGTCATTTATCATGAAATCATTTTTTCATTTCTATTGTTTCTAGATCTGTAGGTTAACCCTAGTGACACCACTATTTTATCCACATAGATCCTAGACTATTTGTGAGCAACATGCACCTAAGCATCCCTAAGGTGCACTAAGCATATTTGAGAAATTATCTTTTGAGGATCATAACTCAAAGCTTATGAAGACTATTGGCAAGTCAAGTGCTCTAGGACTATGATATTGATGTCTACAATAACCTCTCTTAGTTTTGGGAGAATCAAGTTTGTTTTAAATTAGCACAACAATCTCTCTTGATGCCAAAACTTGTAGTCTTCATTAGTAAATTGGTGCATCACTATGCAAATTTTAAATGATTTATTGTGACATTGTTTCATTAGTGTTGTTAGCTCTAGATGGGTAGGTGAACCCTAGTGACACCATTTTTTCATCAATGGAGCGTCTAGACTATTCATGAGCACCATTCACCAAAGCATCCCCAAGGTGCACTAAGAAAATTTGAGGAAAGACCTTCCAATTTTCATAAATCAAATCTTGTGAGAGCTATCAAAAAAGTATTAGGTGCTATGAGACTATGATATTTATGTATACAATAAAATCTCTTAGTTCTTGGAGAATTGATTTTGTTTGAAATTAGCACAATGATCTCACTTGATACAAAACTTGTAGTGTTCATCATTGAATTGGTGTAATAGTGCATAAATTTGAAATAATTCACTATGGAATTGATTTGTTAGCACCATTAGTTGCGAATGGCCAGGTGAACCCTAGTGACACCACTATTTTATCCATAAAGAGCCTAGAACATTCATGAGCACCATACATTGAAGCATCCCCAAAATGCACTAATCATGTTTGAGCAACAATATTCTTAGGGTTTTAACTTGGAGCTTGTGAGATCTATTGACAAATAGTTTGCTAAAGGAAGGATTTCGGTTTTTGGGTTTCTTAGATCTTTGGAAGAGTTTACTTCCTTTCTCTTATTGTGATATTGATTTCATAAACCATGAACAAAATTATAATGAACAAGGTTAAAATGAATAAGATTTGATAAACCATGTACAAAATTCTAATGAATTAGATTCCAATTAACAAGATTGCAATGAACATGATTAAATTAAACAAGATTCCATACACCATTCAAATACACATGCACAATGATTCACAATAATATGTTTTATCAAAATATATAATCATATACAAATATTACAAATGTATGTCAAAATGTACATCCATATATAAAATATGGTGCATTCCATCAAAATATGTCTATGACATAAAATTTTATATATAAAATGTGGTGTGTGCCATCTCAAAATGTTCCCTAAGGCATCCTTTAAAAACTACTATATCCTAGGCTGCTAGTGGATCATAAAAATACAACCTCTTTGATGCACTCTCTAGACTTGCTAGATCATGTATGAACAGAAATACAAAATACAAACTAGACTAGTTAATTTAAATGACTTGTGCATATCAAACACAAATTTATTCAAATTCATATTGATAAATAATGAAGGAAACTTTACTTATCTCTCTATGCCTTGCACTAGTTAGGAGTCCTTACATACTTCCTCAGCATAGTAGGTACCTTGCCACCTCTAGCCTAAACATATTTTTATGGTTTTCATATTGATTTACTACTTAAACTATAACATTATTAATGATAACATAATCAATAATTCAAATTATAATTTACCTCGCATGATCTCTTATCAACAAATATTAGCTGAGTGAGAAAAGATACAAGTCTCAGTCAATGCCCCTCCATCACATTAGGTGTTTCCTATGAGAGTTAAAAATATAGTATTTACAATCATGACAATCATTTCTTTATAATCTAGGAAAATCAAGATAAGTAACAAATAAATGATAAATATACATACTATAGGGCTCTAGTTGTGAATGTAAATGCTTGAGGGTCTAGGATGGTGAATCTAGATCAGTGCATCATCATAGGACACCCATTATAAAATAAATGATGCAATAACATTTCATTAGTACAAAAAAGTGACAAGTATATATATATATATGCATTTACTATCTTTAAAACATATAAGTACCTTCTCCTTGAAAATGCTTGGTGGTGCAACCCCCTCACATTGTCCTCCACTGACAGGTGAAACCTACAAGAAAAGAAGAAGAAGAGAAATCATGTGAAATACAATATCAAATAGAAAAGTAATGAGTAATAAAATAATAAACACCATAGAGGTCTCAAGGTCAAATGAAATGGCCAAAAGTGTGACAACATCCATCTGTCTCATCTCCTTCTTTGTCATCAATTGGACATAAATGAATCACATAATGCACATAAATATGAATTTTTCAATTTTTTTAAAATATAAATATTTATTTTAAATTAAAAATGTTGTGATGAATCAAATCTATAGACTTATTGTAATAGGAGTCCATGTCCTGACCTATCCCTCATCGTCTCTTATAGGAGCTGTGTGTAACTCTACAACCATGTCTACTATATCAATTTTTTTAAAAACCTATGTAACGGTCAAGTATATATTGGGTCAAGTATATATTGGGTATTGTTGGAAATATTTAAGACAAGACTAAGCTAAGTTATTGAGAGGGGAGGGGTGAATCAATAACTTCTAAAACTTCAACAATTTCAACCTTTAATCCAACCAATCAATTAGCATTTATCCATCATATAAATTTTGATCTAATTGCATGCATAAGAAACTAAAAGCATTCATAACACTAAGACACAAAGATTTGTGACCTAGAAACCTTCCAAATAGAAACTAAAACTAGGGTGGGGATGATACCCACAAATTTATTACTACAGTATAAAGTTAGCTTGTTAAAGCTTACATTGACCACTTCTGATGATTTTCCATGTTAGGAGCAATAAGGACTGCTAGGTCCACCTTGTGAAAGGATTTACAAACATACAATCAAGTATGCACTCAGTAAAGAGATTTACAAAAGACTGTTAGGTCTACCTTGTGAAAGGATTTGACTAATCCACATGTTAGGATGAAGTAGTAGTAGATCTTTGATCTGCAACTTAGTTTTCTGAATAAGATTCCTTTGTGTAATGATCACCTTTTTGTGATAGATATGTCTCTGCTGCTCCTTATGCTATTATGGCCTTTACAATTTGCTCCTACTTTTCTTTGATGTAATCCATACATACATTACATTCCATACATCATGTCTCTATCATTAGATATGATACAATGCTTTACATATATACCAATCCAATTGTACAAATTATAAAGTTGGCCATCACATAAGTTAACACAAATGTTACAAACTCAGCCCACATGAAGACATTCAAGTTCTAAAGACTGACTTGGTGAGCTTTTGATACTCAGCATCAACTGTCAATACATGAGATTATCATGCATTTAGTAGACATAGAAGCTCAGTCCATACTGATCACTTCTAAGTAGTCTTGAACTCAGTCTACACTAGTGACTCAGTAGACATTATGAAACTTGTCATATAAACTTAGTCTCTTGACTTACATTGTATGACTTAGTAAACATTCTCACCTTGAGCTCAATATAAACTGAGTCTCTTGGTTAACACTGAAAGCATGGTTAACACTAGACTCTCATCACAGATACTATGAACTCAGTGAACATTGCACTACTTGGTAATCACTGATAAACTTGACATCAACTGAAATGTATGATTTACACCGTTGGTTTTCACATTAACTGAATCTACTGGGTAACCACTGAGATGTATCCAAAGGACTTGGTAGGAATTGTAGAACTCAGTGACAACTAAAATACATGGAAAACACTATGAACTATATAATGAGCTCGATAAGCATATACTATCTAAATAAGTGTGTGTCATTAATATCAAACTTGACTGATATGTCAAAAATATCACCCTATGGCATTAGTGACAAAAACACTTATCAACCAAAACTGAATACCTTACATCCATCACCATGTGATACTAGCTCGATAGAGTATACTATTTTTGGAATTTATTAAAATTAATTTTGTAAGGTATATACATTATACTATACATCTTCCTGCTATATACAACATGTCTTACTTATTGCAAGTTCTCCCCCATAACATATTTCTCCTCATACTATGTGTCTCTCTATGTACATGTCTTATTCCCCATAACATATGGTTATCTCCAATATAAATTTTCTCCCCCTTTTTGATAGTAATGACAAAGCTTTATTCTATTTATTTACATAGAAACACCAAAATGAGATGAAAAGTCAAAATGTACCTTAAGAATGATTGCCAAGGTTTTGTCCCAATTTTCCTGTAGGGCCTTACATGTATGAAGTGCAATTTGTACTGTTGATGACAATTCTATCATATGGTCCGCAATAGAGAAGTTATTGTCATGGATTCGAGTATTTGAATATGCAATATGTTTTTGTAGTGCATCCATGTTGGGAAGGATCATGTTCTGTATGTCAATCAATGTAGATCTGATCCTTGCTTCTTCCCTTAGCAATTCTACTTGCATTTTTGACGAGAAATTTATTTTCTTGAAATGTGTAGAGCTTGAACTAGGGTCAAGTTGCAGTTGCTAAGCACTAGCCTTTAGATCTTCATCTATTTTGGATAATTTGTCCTTTATTTCCTTTGTAAAACTAGAAACATCACATAGCTTCCCAAAAACTGATGACACATTTGAACATGATGTTTCTAAATTGTCCAAAATTGTAGAGAGCTCTACTTGATGAATGTCAATTTGTTGAGCAATGTGCTCCAACACTTTATTGTTAAACTTCTTTTCAACCTTCTCAACTAGCTTATCTTGTGCATCAGTATCTTCATTGAATTTTTGGACTGCTACTAGCTGATACAAAATAGGTTGAGAAGAATCAATCTCAATTCGTATAGCCCCTGTCAAACTGTTTTTAGCATCTTCAATTATCTTATACTCTTTATCTCTCTCCTCTCTTAGCCTTTACTATTTAGCCTTCTTTTGGAGGAGTTTACCAAATGTCTACATTTGGTCTAGTGTAAGCTTGTAAATCTCCCAATTGGGGATTACTATTTCCTCATCTAAATCAATATCTTCCTCTATCTCCTTTCCTTTTCCAAAAATTTTGTGTTCAATTGAACCTTTGGCTTGAATATCCTTGCACTTATTTCTTTTTTATCCAAAATAGAATAATGGTAGAGACACTAGGGCTTGTAGTAAAAACTAATACTGTACTAACTAAAGGAATATTTATAGAAATGCTCGAGGAACCCAAAATTGATGTGCTCAGAATTGAAGAAGTCAAAACTAGTGTACTTACAACTAAAGTACTCAACTTGGTAGATTAAGGAAGAATTTGTAGCTCAGTGGATGAAGTGGAAGGCACTTGTGTTAGTGATGTGTTGAGCTAAGTAGGAATAAAGAGTGATTAGACATTTGATATATCACTAGTAGTCACAATCAAACTTGTTGATGCTATATCCACACTTGATGTTGACACTTGCTTTCTTGGAGAGTGAGGAAGTGAGGCAATGACTACTGCACCTATCTTGACTGGGTTAGTCTCCACATCATCTTGCTTTTCTTCCTTAGTAGCCTCTTGTCCTTGATCCTCTTCATCTTCTTCATTGTCAAAGTGGGTTACTTCTTCAACATTCTTGTCTTCATCTTTCTCCTTATCTTCTTCTTCTTCATCATCTTTGACATTGATTAGAAAATCACTTGGTTTATGTAACAAATATATATTCTTCCAAGTGTTAGTTGCATTCCTAACAACATGCTCAATGTCCTTGATCAAGACTAGACAAGGGTTAAACTTTAGAGTCAAATTTTCTTGATTTTTCTTCAATGACTCTTAGATTTACTTTTGAGAGGGTGGGGGGTGGGGAGGTGAATTAGAAGTAATAAAATTTATCCTCTAAAAATTTTACTTGATATCAATCACATGCATCTAACATCTTCTAATAAACATGAAAGTAAAGACATGCATGAAAATAGATAACACAATATTTTTGGTCTTATCTTATCTTTTAGATCCTTCGAGATTCATCTTGAGTCAGCTCAAAAATGTTTTATATCTGAGTTTGTGAAGGTACAAACTCATATGCTGATTCTATGTTACTGGACACTTACTAATTATTGATGCTTAGCACATATAGCATTTCTATCTTGCTAAACTCCTATAGTAACTCTATCTTTCTCAACTCCTATACTTTTCTCAGCACCTATAGTGACTCAACACTTGAAACTTGCTTTGCACCTAAAATTTACTCGACACTTGTTGGATTTTTAGCTTAATACATACTATAGCTTGACATCTATATTATACTTGGCATCAACTTGAGAATTTACTTAAGTGTGTTGACACTCAATTGTCAAAACCAATCTGAGACCAACAATCTCCCCTTTTGACATGAGTGTCAAAAACATGTAACTAAACATTATGAATATGATCTCTAAGAGTATAATACACATCCTATTCAACATATGTAGAAAAATTTTGCTCACAATTTTGTAGAAGACTATATACCTCAAAAACTTGAAACTCTGCTTGAGCTAATGTGCCATTTCTATATCCAAAATTCCTTATGCTAAATTTGTCTCATGCTATTTCCATGCTCTACCTTATCATTTTGCCCTTATTTTATCTATTTCTACTCTATGTCTGCTCTATGTCTGCTCTATTTGTACTCCCCCTTTTACACATCATCCTTGCAGTTTTTGTATCCTTTTGGTTATATATTTCCTTATTTCTCCACAAAACTAAAAATTTGATTATCTCCCCATTTTGGGCATCTCCCCCTTTATTATCTACCTCAAAATGTATTTTCTCACTAATTATTATATCTCTCCCTTTTTGACACTTATGTCAAAGGGTCCTAAGAATGAATTGAATACTTAGCTAAAAAAATATTTATTTACCTTCATGATAATCTTCAGAGCAACATCCCAATTGTTTAATGCAATTTCTAGTGCTTTAAGCTAAATGGTTGTCCCTACTACAAGGTGTACCAGGCCTTCCAATGTAGAAAGATTAGGATCTTTCTTCAAAACATTTTCTGCATAGGCCATTTCTTTATGCAAAACTTCCATGTGTGGGGTGATTGTAGTCTAGATTTGTATTAATTTGGCCTTGGTATTAGCCTCATCTGCTGTGAGTATAGCTAATTTCTTTTGAGTGTGAAGCGTTGTAGAAAAATGCTTCTCACTTTGAGCTAGATCCTTTGGTAGCTATTTGCTAGATACTTTGAGGTTTCTCTCCAAGCTCAATATCCTCTAGCTTATTTCTTGTGTGAAGTATGAAGAATCACACAATTTGGAGTACAATGAGAATATATTCTCAAGTATTGCTTTCACCTTCTCTACATTTTTAGCTAGTTCAACTTGAGATAGTGCTATTTCACTAGATATTTTCTCACTTACCTTCATCTGGAACTTCTTCTTAGACCATTCAAGTAATTTGACATTTGTATCTAGGTCTTCACTTTGTACCTAGTCCACTATGTTGGATAGTTGCTCCATGATGGTCTTTGTTTCATTAGGTATTGGCAAGCTTAAAGCATCAAGAAAGATGTCTTTAATTTCTACCAATGTTTTCCTTTGCCTATAATAATTCTTGAGTATCTCTTGCTTCTTATTCTTCTTCTCCAGTGCCTCTTGCACTTCATTGATCTATTCTATGTTCATTGTTTTATAGTCGTAGCTTGATATGACTATCTCCTCATCAAGTGCAAGGTCTCCATAGTGAAGTAACCTTGCTACCTTGGTAGAACTCAAGCCTAGTGCTGATATTTGAAATGGTTACATTAGTTCTTGGCTACTTAGTAGGAGTCCATGTAGTAGGAAAATTGACCAATTTTTGTATTGCCTCTTGTTCTTTCTCCTTTGGGGTCTTCTCCTCTTCCTTGTCTTCTTCAATTCTACCTTGATCAGTTATAGTGATTAGAGGAGGTGCACCTTGAGTCTGTGCTATAGGATCTAAGGTATCCTTCTGTCCTATCTTCTCCTTTTCTTGCTCCTTGGTAGTTGAAGTCATTGTAGTTGTAGCTATGCAATCAACCTTAGCAAATATATCTTATGCTGGTTGCTCTTGTGGTTGTCCACTTGTACCTATTGGAGTTTGTGAAGGTGGTTCTTGTAAGTACACCTTCTCCTTGGTAATCTTAGCTACTACCTTTTTTAGTTCCTCTACACTCACTAGAATTGGATTGGTACATAATTGTGCTTGTAATGTTGTTTGGTGAAGGATCTTTTTGAGATCCTTTTTAGTTAGTGGGTTGATGTTCTGACTAGAGGTGTCAGGAACATGCTTCACAATTATTGTTTCTGTAGATGTAGGTGTAGCATGTGGAGGACTAGGTGATGCCAATTATGCCTCTTGGACACTCTATTCCTATTGCTACATCTCAGCTATTGCGTCATCACCTTTCTATGTTTCCTTCTCCACTGTTACTTTTTCCTTTTCTTTCTCTCCTTCTTCCTCCTTTTCATTTTCCTCTTCCACCTCATCATTATTTCTTCCCTCAAAAGGATCTTTTTGTCCTTCCTTTACTATTTGAAGACCATAAATCACTTTCCACATGAGAGTGGACTTCTTTACAACATCTTCAATTTTATTTTGTAGTATGTTGAAGGCTTTGTATTTGGGTGCAAACTTGCTCCCATGTTTCTTGCTAGCTTTGCTTATTTGACCTTTAGTGAGGTCAGGCATTACATGAGCCAAATTTGACTCCCTTATTTCTTTCTCCATTTTTTGGCAATAATGCCATTTATTTTCTATAATTTTATATAACTCCTTGGGCACGGTATTATCCAGTTCAAGTGGAGTATTTTTGAACTTGGCCATCATAGTTTAGATTGATTCTTCCACTCTGTTCTGCTCCTCTCTACTTAATGAAATCAATAGTTTTCAATGTAGTTAAATCTACATTATCCCTAATATTGTCACAAAAATTTTCTAGGTCAGATTTAGTGGTGTGACTTGCCACTCCGAATTATTCATTATTAGGTTTTGTACTCTCCTCATCTGACTCTTGGGGTGCCACATATTTTCCTCTCTTTCTCTTTGCTAGCCCTCCTTGTTGTGTTGCTTTCTACTTCTCCTATTCCTTGGCTACCTTTTTTGTAGCCCTTGTATCTACCCTTGTGGTAGGCTTTTCTAGGCTTGTCTTGGCCATTTTTTGCTTGCCTTTTGGTTGTGTAGCAGGTTGTTTCTGTGCTTTACGCTTTTTGAGTTCTGCTTAAGCTACTTCCTGCTCAGAACCTTCTTCTTCCTCAACATCCTCACCCAAGCCTTGGGTTAATTCTAGTGGCCCTTTCACCTATTCCTCTTCATCTTCTTTTTCATCTTTTTCTTCCTTTTCCTCAGCTACCCCTTTTCCAATTTTACCCTTGAGCTTCTTCACTAGTTTGTCCTTTTTCTCTAATGTAGAAGCTATCTTTAACTCCATATCCACTTTGGATCTCACCACATCATATGTGCCAAACTATGGTACACTGTTATCTACTTCCTCTGCTAACTATATTGTAATTGCTATAGATGCCTCATCAATGTTTATCTCATACCCAAGAGGTCTACGCCATCTAACCCTTGGTATGGCTTCTTGAATGTAAGTATAATGAATGTCAACAAGAAAAAAAATATCATTTGTGTGCTTCTCCACAAGTGAGACTAGAATTATAAGTCTTTGTTTCATTGAATTCTTAAAATCTTCAAAATAACTAGTCAGTAATGTCTCAAAAATTTCCCCCATTTGTTCAATGTATTCATTTACCTAGGCTACAATGGACCTATTTGTTTTCTAGCTAAATTTTCCAAAAGATGGGAATTCATTCTGTACATAGAAAAGTATACATATCAAAATTGCACCAAATTTACATTGGGATTCATTTGTTCCTCTTATAGCCCCAAGATTTTCATTGATTTACTGTAGTTGCAATTCTACAAGATCATAGGTATGATCCTTTTAAACTATTTTATAGCCAACATCTACTGCAATACATAGAACACTATTGAGTCTGCTAGATTGGTAAAATTTGTGGGAAATGACTTTAATATAAAAATCAACAAGAGGATCCTAAATGGTATCTATGGTCATGCCTCTCTTGTTCCATTTACTCCTTAAGGTTTTTGGGCTGATGTAGGGTTGGATACTTAGTTACCCTATGAATAATCCTTTTTGATATCTTGAATATGCCATCTTCTAACAAAAAACTTCCATCATGAATACTACTCAACACAATTCTAATCCATTCAATTTTTTAAATAGTAGGGAATTTTAGGGCATGGGTTAAGCCCTTCCTCTCAAAAATTTGAAACTCTTCCTTCAAGACTTTCTTTCACACAATTTATGATATGCTTCTCTAATCTCCATATCTCTAATGGCTCCTATCTTAGAGTTATAACATCTCCTGACATCTTGCACCATTACTACCTTAGGAGGAATTACAAATAGGGCTCTGACTAGGTCATTTTAGTTGGAAATTTTAGGGATAGGTAAAAAATTAGGTTGCTTAACCTCATTTGACACTAGTTAGACTTCAAATGACTCTTTCTCCTAAGGTTTCCTAAAATTGGAGGCCATTTCTTCAAACTAGGGTTTGAATATGAAGAAATTTTGAAACTGCATAGCTTAGCACTAGTATAAATACCTTGAAATTGATGAAATTGTTCTGAATTTTTGTAGAAATCTACTCAAATGCTCAAAATTCTACTTGGGAATTGTTCAACTCTCTTCTTCATCTTTTCTCTTTGCTTGTAATGGTGAAAAATGATTCAAAATGTGAACATATACCCTTATTTCATAGCATTTAATGCTTTTTACATTTATAGCTATCCACTCAGCTTTTTAAGAAATTATGCTTTACTCAGCTTCCATTGTCTTTGATAGACAACTCGACATATACTATGCTTTTACTTGGCTTCTGAAGGCAATTCAACAATGCTTGTGAAAACTTGAAATTTTAAGTTTGCATCTCTATTCATGTTGATCTTGTCTTTTTAGTACTCACATATCTTGGAGCTGATGTATGAAAAAGCTTTGTATATCAGTTCCCCATACCTTCTTTTGCTTAGTTGGATGAAGTGTGACCATTTGACCTTTTGGGTAAAGTGATTCCTTCATTGGATGTGCTACCTCCATCTTTCTTCTTCCATGTTTTATTCATTTCTCCTTTGATGTGTTCAACATCTACCTTATCTTTTTGTTTGTTTCTAAACTCTGAGTTGGGTGCTTTTGACCTTGTTGGGATATTTTTGTTGATATGACTAGTCTTCAAACAACTAAAGCATGTAGTTTGGCTAAACCATCTATTGTAGTTTCCATTGAAATGTGTTCTCATGTAGTTTTGTGAGATGTGTCCATACTCTTGATAGTAGTGATAGCTTAGTCTAGTGTTGTTGTGCCAATTGTAGTGATGTCCATAATTATTTCCCCTTGCAGGTTGATTAGGTGTCCACATAGGCTTTGATCTGCACTAAAATCTCTATGTCCATAATTTTTGCAATTATAGTAGTGACCTTCAAATATTGGTGTCCTAATAGTTCTAGTCCTGTAGTCATGTGCTTGATGTCCTTGCTTGTTGCACTTATGATAGTGACCCATATTCTTAGGTTTGTCATGCTGATGAGTGTTCTTGCTCTTGCACACATTAGAGGTATGCCCTTTTTTACCACAACAATGACAAGTAATTTTAGTATTCTTACCTTTGCCACTTCTTTCTTCTACAGTCTTGGATGATTCTACTTTTTTAGTGCTAATGTATCCTTGTCCTAAAGTATCATTGCTGACTCTTGGTGATTTCAGTAGCTATTCAAAGTACTTGATAGCCTCATTGGGTTTGTTGAAGCTATCTATAATTTTATTCTCTATTTTTAGTTCATTTTGCATCTTTAGTGTGGAGATCTCAATGTCCTTGATATTCAACTCATGATGTGTATTCATCATTTGGCTTAGGGTGTCTAGTTGCATGTTGGAAATTCTTGAAAGCTCAATTGACTTTTCCGCCAACCTATTAGCAAGGTTTCTCTTGTCTTCTTCTATCATGGCCTTATATTCAATGGCTCTTTTCTTTTTTTTAGTCACTTCACAAAGCATCATGGCTTGTGATTCTTGTTCAATCTTGAGAGTTCTGATCTCTTCTGCTTGAGCTCTATTCTTCTCCATTAGGTCATCTATTGCTACGTCAAACTCCTTGAAAGCTCCATTTGTAAAAAATTTTTAGGTGTCAATCTCCTTGTACTGTGTATCATTCTTAGTTATGGAAATCTCTCTTCTTCTCTTTAAGGATTTCCTCAGTTCTTCCCTAACTTCTTCCAAAGAATGTAGAACGAGTTGTATCTCAATCATCTGATTCTCTATTATCTTGCCAAGTTTGTAGACTTCCACTTCTAGATCTTTTCTCCAAGTTGTAAGGCTTCTCCTTATGAGAACTTAGATTTGATACCATTTGTTGGAATTTACAAGTGGAAAAATTTACTTCTAGGAAGAGGGGTGAATCAGGAGTAATAGACTTTATCTGCTAAAACATTTACTTGATATCAATTACATGCATCTAACATCTTCTAATAAACATTAAAGTAAAGACATGCATGAAAATAGATAACACAAGATTTTTGGTCACCCAAAAACCCTCCAAAAATGAGAAGGTAAAATTGGGATGGGGATGACACCCAAAAATTATCACTACAACAATGTGTAACTAGTTAAGGTTACAAAGTTTGACCATCAACAATGGTCTGCCCTATTAAAGACCTACCTTGTTAAATGCTTTTCACCCTATTAAAAGTGACCTATCTAAAGGATTTACAAACACTCACTTGGAATGTTACCATATTAAAGGATTTACAACCCTATTAAGGATTTACAATATGGCTACTAAACCAACCTACCTCCATAGGATTTTCATTCCTAATACAATGGCTATAAAGTATTAGAATGTGTTGAATTGATAACTTGCAATCTTCAATTGCTAATTCCAAATCCTTGTTCTACTCAATCTAATTTGATCCTTCCTAATCTAATAACTCTCTATTTGTAGTGTTGATACTCTATTCTGATCAACTTGATTCTATAGTGCTACTCTTCCTCTAAGTCCTTACACCCCTTTAAAATTTGCTAGCATTCTTCTCATGCATTCCATGCACTTTTACATAATTCTCTCTCTAAATTATGGGGTTTGACCTCCTTATAAAGGCTTTGAAGACTTAGGGTAAGGTATGAATCTATGATCAATATTAATCCATCTTTTCCTACTCAAATCTTTACACTTTTCCTATCGGTTGCATGCTTTCTCCATTTTTCTAATTGCCTACATGCTGATTACATAGGGAATGTAATATATTTGATCTTATCTTTTAGATCCTTTGAGATTCATCTTGACTTAGCTCAAAAATGGTTTACATTTGAGTTTTTGAAGGCACAAACTCATATGTTGATTCTATGTTACTTGACACTTACTGATTATTAATGCTCAACATATATAGCATTTCTGTCTTACTCATCTCCTATACTTTTCTTGGCACCTATAATGACTCGACACCTATAGTGACTCAACAATTGAAACTTGCTCGACACCTGAAGTTTACTTGGCACCTGTTGGATTTCTAGCTTGCACATACTGTAGCTTGGCATCTATATTATACTTGGCATCAACTTGAGAATTTACTTAAGTGTTTTGACACTCAATTATCAAAACCAATCTAAGACCAACAGGTTTGTCCATATATATCGTTGACAGTTTGCATAGAAAATTACCATCTTAGCTTTATTTTTTCTATTAATTCACTAGGAACTTGAGAAGCTAGCCGATCTAGTGAGTATTTCCATTTACCCATTTTATTCAACACTAGGTCTTCAACTTGCTTCTACTCTTTTGTTGTCCTAATCTCATATTTCAATGATTTAAAATTTGTTATGCCTGCTCCTTCCAATTGCTTTAACTTCTCCTAGAAGGTGGGTGGAGGTTTTCTAAATATGATGTCTCCTCCTTCTTTGTTAGCTTTCTTTCTTGACCTCCTAGTGAATACTATAGTGGATGGTTTTGTTGGCTTGGTGATGATCACCTTACCTTTCTTCTTTAGTGGTTCTTCTTCCTTAGACTCTTCCTCATCCTCTACTTCTTCACCTTGCTCATCCTCATCTTTTCCTTTGGTTAACAAAAGAAGTGAACTTGATTTTAGTTTTGCAATCCTTCTTTTCCCTTTGTTGACTACTTGAGTGAGATTTATTCCAAGTTTAATCCTAGCCTTTGCTTCATCATGCATTCTAAAGTATGTACCCTTAGGATCAACTTGTTCATTGATAAGAGCTTCAATGATATCCTTTGCTTCATTAATGTTGACCTCATAGCCAAGAGGTTTTACCCACACTATTCTAGGCTTAGCTACCTGAATATACACCTTGTCACTATCCACCATGAAAAATATATCATCTTTGTAGTACTCAACTAGCTTCTTGGGTATTCTAAACCTATTTTTCATTTTCTCCTTAAATACATCAAAATAATTTTTCATTATACTATTGTAATTTTCACCCATCTTTGCAATATACTCATTGATCTGATAGAGGATATGCACATCTTTTCTCCATACTATAGTGCCTTTAGAAGGAAAGAATTTATATACATAAAAGAATAGGTAAGTCAACAAGGAATTGAACTTACATGGATTGTTCTTTAAAGTTCTTATACTTTCCATGTTCTTGTTGAACTATCTCAACAATAGCTCAGCAAGGTCGTATGATAAATTATTCTTGACCACCTTGTAAGCTAAGTACATGGCTTTACATGACACACTATTTAGTCTGATCAAAATGTATATCTTGTGTGTAATGATGTGAATGCCAAACTTTAGTTCTGCATCAGTGACACTACTAATTTTTGTTCCTCTACCATCCCATTTAGCTAGGGTTTTATTTTCCAATTTTTTTCGACCTAGGGTTTTTGTCATTTTGGATTTGGCTAGCATAGGGAGGCTAGTGATTCAATGAATCATCTTCTTTATTATTAGAATTGGTTGTTCTAGCCATAGCTACCCATTATGCACTCAAATAAGGATAAATTTAATCTATTTGATTTCAAATTCTTGGGGAATGTGAGGTATGTGTATTAACCCTTTGGTTTTCAGATGTTGATGCTTAGGTTTTAGAACTCAATTTACACATAACTTACCTAGGGTATCATCCATTTCTAGTGTACCAATCTCTTAAATAGTGTATTTGAAATGAGTGCAAATATCATTGATAAGAAGTACCTTGGGAGGAATTTTGGATTGTGCATCACTTGGATCCAGGGTTTTAGCAACCATAGGAGTGAGCTTGAAATTTGGCACCTTCCACTTAATTCCATGAACAAACATGTCAGATCCTCACTTAACCTTGTTGGTGTTGGATGCCATTTTCACTTGGTAGGGTTTACGAGAATTCAAAAAACTTTTGCTACAAATTCACTCAAATCACTTTGATTGCACTAAAAATCACTCTTTGCAATAGCACTTGAAATTTCACAGTAAGAAATGATTTCAATTCCATTCCTTTTATTGAAATTTCACCATTAATACTTAGTACAAAAGTAGATATGTTGATAAACTGTCATCCACTACTTGACATTGAATTCTCAATGAAGTCTTCATGACTTGGTAATCATATGAATCTTTATTACTCCCAACCTTGCTCATTAGATTCTAAGACTTGACCTTACCTTGTAGAGAAGTAACTTAGTAGTGACTAATACCAATCTCACTCAGTGATCCCTTTGTATCCTGAATATAGATTTGGATCTTTACCACCTTTTAATTGGAATTATTTTTGATATCATTTTTGGTAGCCTAGTTCTAGTTCTCCCTTGAGAACTTAATTAGAAATGGTAGAGTCACCCAATTCTTGAGTGACTTGACCATCATTACTTGGACTTGTATCCTTGGTAGACTTAGGAACCCATTACTATCTCATCCGCTTTCAAATGTTATCAGCTTTTTCCTTCTTTTCATCTTCAATTCTACTAGTATTCATGTAGTTCTTGGCAAGATGACTAAGTTCTATAGAAGTGAAATATATTTTAGTGGAATCTCTTTTCCTCATATGATGTTTAACACACTTCATACCGATGTGTCCAAATTCTCCACAATAATGACATCTCACCAGGTGTTGTAGTCCTATCCAAATATTGCTTCTACAATTTTCTCTACTGGATTCAATACCTTGGTTTTGCACTCTGATGACTTGTCTCCATGTTTCTTGCATTTGTGACATTTGCGTTCAAATATTAGTTTCTCTTTGCATTCATTAGCTCTATGACCATGCTAATTGAAATTGTAGCATTTTCCATTGATTTTTTTTTCCATTACTCCAACACTTGTTTGATGTATCACCTATCTTACCATAGTGATTACAAGTAGGCCTTTGGTTCTTTTGAGGTCATTTCTTGGATGATTCTCCTTCTTCTGTATATCCAATTCCTACTTTTCTTTTTTTGCTATAGAGGTTTTTCTCATTCAATTGATTCATGTCTACTTGAGATTTCATCATTCTTTCATTGATTTGGTTCTCAGAGTTTAGATCATTACTTTATCTTTCATTGATTTGTCTTTTAAATTTTAGATCATTTTTCATTCTTCCATTGATTTTCCTTTCAAAATTTAGATCATTCATCATTCTTTCATTTTCAAATCTTAGTTTCATGATTTCTTCATTTGCATTGGAGAGCTGATCAATAAGGTCCACTTGCTAAAGGGATTGGTTCTAGATTTTATTGTTCCTTCTATCCATTTCTTCTTTTATCTTGTTTATCTATTCCAAGACTTCACATAACCTTACTGACTAAATTTCTTGTTCTCTTCTTAGTTTTCTTACTTAGTTTTCTTACTTCTTCTTGTAGGGAACCATTCTTTTCTAGGAGTTCTTTAATTACTTCATTGGCTTTATCTAAATTACTTGAATGAAGGTCTTCAATTCTTTCTTTAATGTAGATTTGATCATTCATTTGAATTGCAAGTTCTTTTCTTCTTTTCCAGGTTTGAGAGAGTTGCTCCTTTGCTTTCTTGAGTTGGGCAGTGTCCATTTCTAAATCCAACTTTTCATTGTCAATGGCTTTTTCAAGTTTGAATATTTCCATGACCTTGATCTTTTCTCAAGCTATTAAGCTTTCTCTTGAGAACCAAAAAAGCTCTGATACTAATTGTTGGAAATATTCAAGGCTAAGCTAAGTTACTAAGAGGGGAGGGGTGAATCAGTAACTTCTAAAACTTCAACAATTTCAACCTTTAATCCAACCATTCAATTAGCATTTATCCATCATATAAATTTTGATCTAATTGCATGTATAAGAAACTAAAAGCATTCAATTGAGACATAAAGATTTAGTGACCTAGAAACCTTCCAAATAGAAAGTAAAACTAGGGTGGGGATGATATCTAAAACTTTAGTACTGGAGTATAAAGTTAGCCTGTTAAAACTTACATTGACTACTTCTAATGACCTATCCTATTAGGAGGAATAAGAACTACTAGGTCAACCTTGTTAAAAGATTTACAAACATAAAATCAAGTATGCACTTGGTAAAAATATTTACAGAAGACTATTAGGTCTACCTTGTGAAAGGATTTGACTGATCCACTTGTTAGGATGAAGTAGTAGATGATCTCTGATCTACAACTTAGTTTTCTGAATGAGATTCCTTTGTATATTGATCACCTTTTTGTGATAGATATGTCTCTGCTACTCCTTATGTTGTTATGGCCTTTACAATTTGATCCTTCTACTTTTTTCTAATGTAATTTTTGTTTATATTTCCATACATTACATTACATCCATCCAGACATACATTACATTCCATATATCATGCCTCTATCATTGGATATGATACAATGCTTTACATATATATCAATCCAATTATACACATTACAAAGTCGGCCATCATACAAGTTACCACAAATGTTACAAAGTTGGCCTAGATGAAGACATTCAAGTTTTGAAGACTAACTCAGTGAGGTTTTGATACTCAACATCCACTATCAATACCTGACTTCATCATCCACTCAGTAGATGTAGAAGCTTGGTCCATACTGATCACTCCTAAGTAATCCTGAACTCGGTCCTCACTGGTGACTTAGTAGACATTATGAAAATCATCATATAAACTGAGTCTCTTAACTTAGATTGTATTACTTGATAAAAATTCTCACCTTGAGCTCGGTATAAACTTTGGGAAGCTTAGTTAACTTTGGACTCTCATTACATACACTACAAACTCAGTGAACACTACACTACTCGGTAACCACTGATAAACTCAATATCAACTAAAATACATGGTTTATACTCTAGTCTTCACATTAACTGAATCTCCTCGGTAACCATTGAGATGTGTCCAAAGGACTCAATAGCAATTGTAGAACTCAGTTCAAACTAACATCTACTGAGTCCTTTGGACACAATAACTAGTTTTACAATAACTTTGGACTCACTACAATAACTTTCAAACTATGAAACCCACTTGATTATTTTTTTGGAGTGCTAAAAATTTAATTACTATCTCCCCTCCAACTTAGACTCTCTAACTCTTCATTATTATGTATCTTTAACAAGATAACCCATTTTCTACATTTTTATGTATCTTGAGGTGCACGAAAACACTAACCTAGAGAAGTAATAATGAAAATTTGAGAGTTAGAATGTCTATTTGACCCTAATGGATATCCTTGAATTCAAGTATATTAAATAGAAACTATCATTATAAGATTTTTTTTACACTATTGGATGCTCTTGCATTAGACACCTAAGGTAATTTAAAAGGTGATCCTATCACTTCTCACCTAGTTGAGGTAAATTCAAGAAGGTTAACCAATGCTTTAGATAACCAAGTTGAGTCTTCCACTAGTCTCTCTTTTCACTTCACAAGATAGTCTTCATACTACCTATTTCTACTACTCATTCCCACATGACTATCCATAATTTCTTCAATCTCCTCCCTCTCAAAAGTAGGAATCGAAGATTTCCAAATCATCATCTCCTCATATATACCATATTTATGATACTCTATTAAATCTACAATATTGAATCTAGGGGAAATATAGATTCTATCCAGCAACTCCACCTAACATATATTTCTTAAGTCATTTTTAAAAAAAATTTTGCAGGGACCAAATTTCTTCATCTTCAACTTGTTATGGGTTCCCACTAGAAATCATTCTTTTCTCAAGTACACCATAACCTAATCCACAACATGGAATTTCTTGTGCCTCATCTTTTGATCTACTCTAGCCTTATATTGCATGCTCATTGATGAGGCCAAATATTGCCTTTATTTCATGATATTTTTTAGACACTTTGTTGATACTCTATTTTATCTTTGTAAAAACATTTATGGACCTATGTTTACCGAACCTATGATAAACCAATGGGTAGAAACTATGCCATCTTTTGCTAGTATTATAAATATTATGCAATATTTCATACAGTTATCAGAATGTGTGTTTCTATATTTGAATTTAATTTGATAAATTTTTATTTGGAAACATGTCTCTATATTGTAACTAACCTATTAATGAAGACTGAAAGATGATTGGAAGAATTCAAAAGTTGAGCACCAATAGCATTCAAGGAGAAGAGAATGTTAAGGAGTAGCTATAGTAGAGGAAAGTTGTAACAGTTCCAGAAGACACAACAGTGAGTAAGGAGGAGCTATGAAGACTTATTGCCTTCTCTACATTTATTCCATGGTGAGCGGATGTTCAGACTTTATTATTCTTGCCTTAAGCCATTATTTCTTCTTCCCACCTTGAGTTGTTATTTTCCTTCTTTCTCTCTTGTGAATTTAAAGCTAGGTCTTTACTTTTCTATTATGGAATAAGTGTTGATCTCTTATATATAGGAATCAACCCAAGTGTGTTAGTCTAGCCAGTTAAAAGAAAGAGTCTATGAGAACATACTATTAACTTTTACAGTTGTGTTTTTACAGTTCTGTGTTATGTAATGAATTTCTAAAATTTAATGAAATAGTTTTTGGCTTCTATCTTGTGTTAGTAGTTTACCGAGGCTGACCAAAGGGGCCCACTTGGAAGGTGGATTAGATTAGGATAGAATAGATTTATTTCCAAAAATTCTTAGTATTGTAAGTAGAAGTTGTAAGTTCCTTCCTATAGCATCACACTTTGTGAATGTTCCTACAACATATGTGAGAATAGTTATAGTGGATGAACCAAGTTTGAATATTTGTTATCCTTTCATTGTATTTCCACTATTCATAGAGTTAAGTGTGTTAGTTTCCTGTAGGAATAGTGTGAGTTCTTTTTCTTTCATTTTACTTTCCTACAACATGAGCTTAGTGACTCATTAAGAGACCTAGTGCACATACTATGCCAACCATTTCAAGTATATGTCCCTAGGTTGACAAGATTAAATGCACCTCATAGTGGGAAAAATAATCCTTAGTCTGAATATATTATTCCTAAGCATGGCCTAGAACATGACTATGATACACCTATTGTGAGGTGGATCATTTTTGGCCCCATTACCTAGGATGGTGTCAAGATAGGAGCATTTTTGAATCATAGTTCTTAGATAAAGTTTTTTTTAGAAATTTTCAGTTTCAAGTTTCTTTCATCAGTGTGAAAAGTTTAATTGCATGCATTGAAGAGGAAGACAATGAGATGAATATGGTAGATTTATTCCATAGGAGTCTATTAATCTGAACAAAGAAATTGAAGAAGAAGAAGTTGAGTTACCTCTTGAAGATGCAAGCCATATTTTTCCCACAATAGCATGATCAAGAGCTAAACGAATAGATACAAGTGGTATTCAACCTTTCACTGAAGTATTGGCCAATTTTCTTGATAACATTTCTCTAAATCCACCTATTGTCAATCATCTAGTACCCAATGTCACTTTTTAGCAACAAAATTATAGTCTAATACCTCTAGTCATGGCACAACCTACTTTTCCATTTCCTCTCACAAGCCTTGTAAATATTGATAATCTCAAAAATATACCTATAACTACCCTTCCAAAGTTCTATGGCCTTGCTATTAAAAACCCTGATACTTTCTGATTTGAGTTTGATATACTTTGTCATAGTTTTGACTACAACACTAATGCCCATAAGCTTAAATTGTTTCTAGCAACATTGAAAGAGTCAGCTCTACGATGGTTCATGGGCTTAGGAGCCAATGTAGTAGGAAGTTGGGGTGAAATGCAAACTTTGTTTCTAGATAAATACAAAGAGTATTGCAAAGCATTTGGTTCAAGATGAGATGATGTCTTCAAGATATCCAAAAGGAGGAAGAAATATTGGAGGACTATGTTTCACATTTTCTATATACACTGCAGAAGAACCCTTAGCATGTGTTGTCTGAGGATTCACAAGTCTTTCTAAGAGGTATAAATGATGACTATTTAGAAGCACTCAACCTGATGGCTGGTGGTGATGTATATCAAGCTTCTTGGGAAGACCTCAAGAAGAACTATCATAACTATTCAAGGTCAATCATGAAGAAAGGCCAAGGATCTCACTCCATAGTCACTAAAGGAATTAGTCAAGGCATTTCAAAGCTTGAGATATCTAACCTATTGTAAAATTTTAAACAAGACACCATCAACAATGTTGCTACACATCCTGATATAATGATTGCAAAGAAGAAGTATGAAAAATCTGAATTACAACTAGCTAAATAATGTCCTCATTGCCAGAAGCAAAAGAAGGATTGCCAATGTAAACTAGTCACAAGCAAAGAGAACCAACATCTTCTAGTTGAGTACGCCACGATAGATGGAGATGATGAGCAAGTATTCTTTGTTGCTCAATGCTGACCATGGTCCCAACATCAAGGTATGCCCCAAGACCCCTTGAAAAATTCAAATTCATATGGTAATCAATGGCAAAACTGTAATCCCCCAGTTCCTCCTCAAAATCAATCCAATTGGAACAATGCTGAGCAAAACAACCCACAACAATCTAAATGGCCTCAGAATTCCCAACCACCCTAGCCTAACCAATAGAGTAAATAATGGCAGAACCAACATAACCAATGGCAACCACCCTAAGGAAATTGCCAGTCTACAAACCAATGGAGTGGATCTCAACAATGGCCTAACCAAAATACTAGTACTCCATAATTACCACCTCCAGTTTAGCAACCTACTCCAATGCCACCACATGAAAATCTTGGACATCAAAAATAGACATAGTGACCTGCATAACCTCATCCAAGCCCAAATAGCCAATAGTCATAGCAGCCCATGTATAATGCTGATGCTCAGCAACATCCTACTTATGCTTTGGGTGTTACAAATATACATCTAAGATCTAGTACAACTTTACTAGCATCTAAATTGCCTCTTATAACTGAAATACTAGACCCTCTTGCAACATCAAAACCCTCAATTGTTGAAATAGTTGACTCAACCAATGTTACTATGTCAACCCAAGCTCAACTAGTAGTATAACCTCCTTTTCTAGAAAAGTTGATACAAAAGAAACTGAACAAGTAGAGGAACAACCTTTTGATATTATTGATCAGTTGAAAAACATACATGTCTGAATACCCTTATTTCAAGCCATTAAGGATGTTCCAATTTATGGAAAATCCATTAGATAAGCTTCCCTTAAGAATCTTAGAAGGAACAAAAAGGACCCCACCATAGTCCATGTTGTGGGACAATTGGCTAACATTATGTTAGGGAAATTGATCACACCAAAATATTCTGATCCACGAAGTCTAGTAGTGAATGTCAATATAAATGGTTAGTTTGTTAAAAGTACTTTAATAGATCTTGGAGCTACTATAAATTTCATGACCAAGGATACTATGAAGAAGTTGAAAATAGAAGGACTAAGGGCTACACCAACAATTCGGCAACTTGTAGATAGTTCTACTGTTACCCCTGATGGGATGATAGAAAACATAGTTGTAACCTTAGATTCTCTAGAATATCCTATGAACTTCATGATTTTATCCCCCAAAGTTAATCTATCTAGTTACCTTGTCATCTTAGGTCAACCATAGTTGGCCATAGCTGATGCAAATATAAGTTGCAGATCAAGGAATATGACCATATCAAATGGCCAAGCAACAAAGAAATTTGATTTATACCCTCTAGCCCAAACATGATTAGATTTAAGCACATATGTTTGGCTAGATTTAGGGGATGAAGAAGAAGAGTTAAACTCTATAGTATAGCCCATGATGTTACATAGACAGTCTTTTCTAAAATTGCAAGAGGAAGATTCAATACTTTAGAGTATCCTCACTAACAATTGTGTGGTAGAAAAAGATGTATCTGAAAGTTCTATGTTGGAATTAATCACATATGAAGAATGCGATAAGAATTGTACTTTGTTCAAAGAACCTAAAATTATTTATCCACTCTTACCATGTGAATTAGAAGTGAGTCCAATCTATGAAGTTGCTATGATAGAGTCCACCACTATTTTTGAACTAACTAAAGGTCATAATCTCCATGTTTATCCCAAATTATCACCCACACAGATGGAATAGTTAAAAGAATAGGCATGAAAAGGCCTTTGCATGGGACTATAGTGATATGAAAGGATCAAGTCCTACATTGTGCACCCATAGGATATACATCAATGAAGACTATCTACCACTCTGTTAACCCCAGAGAAGGATAAATCCAAGCCTTAGAGAAATAGTTAAAACTGAATTGCAAAAAATTGCTTGATGTTGGCTTTGTTTATCCTATATATGATAGTAGATGGGTGTCACCCCTAGTCATAGTACCTAAAAAAGGAGGAAAAAGGAGAATTTTTGTAGATTATAAAGAATTTAACAAGGCCACCAAAAAGGATCACTTTCCTTTACAATTCATAGACAAAGTTCTAGACACTTTATCTAGAAAGAAGTATTTCTCTTTTCTAGATGGGTATAGTGGTTACAACCAAATTAGTATTGCTCCTGAAGATCAAGAAAAAAACACATTTATGTGTCCATGGGGTACTTTTGCATACTTTATTTTACCATTTGGTCTATGTAATGCTCCTGCAACATTCCAACGAGCAGTTATAAGCATCTTTGCTGATATATCACATGGTTGTATGGAAATATACATGGATGATATCACAACATTTGGAGTAACTTTTGAGGGACCAATGGAGAATATTGAAAAGGTTTTGGTAAGGTGTCAAGAACATAATTTTATGCTTAATAGTGAAAAGTGTTTCATGCTCATGCAGGAAGGTATGGTACTTGGTCATTTCATATCAACTATAGAAATACAAGTGGATCTAGCTAAGATAGAGGTAATTCAAACATTGCCCATACCTACAAATTCAAAGAATGTAAGATCTTTTCTAGGCCATGCTAGATATTATAGATGTTTCATAAAAGATTTCAGCAAAATAGCTAGTCCCTTGTATAAGTTAATCACAAAAGAAGTTGAATTTAGTTGGACATTCGAATGTGATGAAGCCTTCATGTAGCTTAAGAAACTTCTGACTACAGCCCCAATTTTACAAGGTCCTAATTGGAATTTACTTTTTCATATATATATATATATATATATATATATATATATATACATACAGATGCCTCTAATTATGCCATAGGTGCAGTCCTAGCACAACAATCACAAAATCTTGAAAATCCAATCTATTATATCAGTAAGAGCCTTCATGGACCAGAATTAAACTACACAATGACAGAAAAAGAATTATTAGTAGTTTATACCCTGAACAAATTTTGGCATTACATAACTGGCTATTCCATATTTGTTCATATTGATCATAAAATAATTAAATATCTCATGAATAAACCTACTATAATAGGAATATTAGCAAGATGGTTAGTATTGTTACAAGAATTTGATATAACTATTGTTGATAAGCCTAGAAAAGCTAATGTTGTAGCTAATTATTTATCAAGAATCCGTCATGATGATACTGACACTACTTTGGTAGATGATGCATTTCAAGACAAGCATTTATTTCATATTGCTGTTCAAACTCCATGGTATGCAGATATTGCTAACTACATTACAGCCAATAAAATACCAGAACATTTTTCTTACAGGGAAAAGAAGTTTCTTGTAGAGAAAAGTTTATGTTTCTCCTGGATAGATAATGTCTTGTTCTACACTAGACCTAATCAAGTTATAAGAAGATGTGTGAGAGAAGATGAGACATATGATATTCTACATGCATGTCATAATGAACCATGTGGAGGACACTTTGTAGCAAAAATAATAGCCTTGAAAATCTTGACAACTGGTTATTATTGGCCTACACTTCACAAATATGCAACGAACTATACAAGGAAGTGTGACAAGTGTCAAAGGATGGGCCGACCAACAAGAATAGATGAAATGATTCTTAATCCTTAGATGAAATTAACACCATTTGACAAATGGGGCATAGACTTCATTGGTCCAATTGATCCTCCATCTAATGGGAAATCCTATATTCTTGTGTGCACTGATTATCTAACAAAATGGGTTGAAGTCAAGAACATGAAGCATGCTCGTGATGAAAAAGTTGCTGAATTTCTGTATGAAGAAATTTTTACTCACTATGGTGTATCCAAAGAGCTAGTCACTAACAAAGGTGTGCAATTTACCTCTAATATGATCTTAGAGTTCATGAAACAATATAACATCAAGCAATAAAAATCAAATATTTATCACCCTCAAGATAATGGACAAGAATAGGTGACAAATCATGAACTGGAGAACATCCTAACAAAAATAGTTCATCTACATCGTAGGGATTGGTCCAGCAGATTACAAGAAGCTATTTGGGCTTACAGAACAACCTAGAAGACTACTATAGGATTTACACCATTTGAGCTCTTGTATGGAAAAGTAGCAATGTTTCCAATTGAATTTGAACATAAAACTCTAAGGACAACATTGTCATTGGATATTGAACTTCCTATAGCACAAAGAGAACATTTCCTACATCTTAATGCTCTGGATGAAATGCACAAAGTTGCTTTAGAGTGCACTAAACTGATACAAAAACAACAAAAATAATGGCATGACTCTCATATTATTAGTAAATAATTTCAAGTTGGTGACTGGGCACTACTATATGATTCTAGATTTAAAGATATGCCGAGAAAGCTATAGACACGATGGCTGGGACCATATGAAATTAGTCATGTCTTTGGTAATGGAGCTATTCAACTAACTACCATTCATCCAGTACCTTTCAAATTATTAGTCAATGGTCATAGAATCAAATTATATAAATGGCCCCAATCCAAAAAGGACTTCCTATAGCAGTTTTAGCGACTAGATTCAAATATACATCAGGTAACTCTTCCTGCAGCTAAAGGTGTCAACCTTTTGACTATTGCTCTTCAAAATTAGTTTCTTTGTGCATGCTTACAATAAAGACTTTATGTTCACATAAAGTTCACTTTTTCATTCACTTTCTTCTTCCATCTCATCTATTTACCTTTCACCCATCCACCTCATCTCATTTCTTTATCTTCCATCCACCCACTTTCCACATCATCAATTTCTCATATTTTCAATAGATCCTGAAAGATGCTAATAGATGCTACTGATGCTAATATCACTTCCATCACCTTTTTTTTGGTACATGTGATAATCAAATTGACAACTATAACATTTTCAAATTATTGTTCACTTATAGTTTGTAGATTCAGTTAATTATATTTAATACTATATAATTTATATGATGGTGAAATTATGCCAGTCCCTTACCCATACTAGGTTTGATAAGTGTGGACACTTGTCCATATTTAGTAGGGGGTAGGGAAGGTCACTAGTAGCCAATGGAATTTCTATTTATCCATAAAGATTTTTCAAAATCTTTGCACTCCCTTCATTAATGAAAATTAATTTCCATTAGTACACAAGTGAGGTGTTGTACCCTTTATTTTTTGAATAATTTTCTATGTCAAGCTGTGATATGACTTGTGTTTAAATTTTATCTGATCCAAACTCTATTTTTGGATGATTCTCACACATATTCATGATTTACCTTCATTAAAAGCGATATTATTTGCATAACAATTTGTTATGACATTAATTGCCTATTAAAACAAAGAAGTGTGAGTTGAGTCTATAAAATAATGAAGCAACTTGAATTCAAAAGGGGGAAAATAGAGCAAGCAAAGAAAGTGTTAAGAAAATGGGTGGAAAGTTATAGAGGAGAGAACCAATGCAACATACTATGTTTCTCTTAGATGTAGAAAGCATAAGAAGTTTTAATGCATGTAGATGGCTAGGGTATTTCTTGAGTTTGATTGCATATGATGAAGAGGTGGTTGTAGAATTCACAAGCACATTTGATGAGGGTGAAGCTTCCGTTTGGGGTTTAATAGTGATTGCAATAGAAGAAAACATTGCTAAAGTAACTGGGTTGCCTATAGTTGGAGAACATTACCCCAATGCACATGATGCGAGGTCAGCAAGAGATCGATTTACTAGATCTTATGATGCTTAGATGGACATTACAAAGCAAGGTTGCAAGAGAATGTCACTACTACCACCATACAATAAATTAGCCATGCATATTATTAGGTATTTTGCATGCGAAGGAAGATTCTCATACTTGCATGCACATCATTTCAAATTACTTAGTTGTGTAAGGCATAATCTTGTAGTAAACATTCCAAATTTCTTGTATAATATGCTTTGTATTAGGGTAGAAGAGACTCAAAAAGGAAAAGATAATTTCATTACTCATCATGCCTTAATCAAGTTACTGATAGAGAGGTCTCTTAGGGATGTGTCTCCCATGACATGGGACAAATTTTTGCAAGCCAAAACACTACAACCCCAAGCTGCCCCTTGTGAATAGCCTAGTGAGGAAAATGTCCCCATCAATGAGCCTACTAAACAAAATACCCAAGAGGCTAAAGCCAAAAATACCCAAGGAAATGTGCAAGAAACTATTCCTATTCAAGAGACCATTCCTTCACCTGTGCAAGAGACCCTGAAACCTACTTCTAGTAGAGCCAAGAGGAAACAAAAATTGAAAGAAGAAATTTTTGTTCAGGAAAAGGGAGAGCTAAACCCTACAATTGTGAGACAAAAGAGAACAAAGAAAAGTCTTGCAGCAACTACTCCTATAGCAATGACACCCAAAGGGAAAAGTAGGTAAAAGGTTATGATGCAAGAACAAACCCCCGTAAGGAGAAGCCCTAGGATGAGAGGGAAAGTTTATAAGGATTCTACTTTGTCTAAAACATCTACTAGGGAATCCCTATGAAAAATGATTTTGATCACTCTCCTCCCCATCCTGATATTACAAGCATTCCCAAAAATCCTACTGAGGAATGTAGGGATGAAATCAAAGAAATTGCAGATGATACCCTAACAAACCAACTAGGTATTTCCAGCTGTAGGGATGACATAGTTCCTAAATATTTTGATCCAAACATTGCCATAGTTCCCCATAAATCAACATGGATTACTGGTTTTGTAGAACACTAATGGAAGGAACAAAGGAAAAGGAAAAGAAATCATGAAGAAGACAATAGTTCTATCACACTGCAGAAACTTCTTTTTTAGTTGTATGGACAACATTTGTTTGCTAAGGCCTTGTGGAAGGAAGAGAAGAAAAAGATTAATAAGATTATAAAATCTCAAGGTGAAGAAATTGCAGATTTAAAGGAACAATTAGCAAGCCAAAAGCAACAAATAGATCATGCCCTCAAGTTAGCTGATCAGGCCCTTGCTTGTAGACCACCACCAATCTCTATTTGAAAGAATAATTTCTTTTGTTTCAATTAATGTTAACTCTTAAGAATGTTAATGTAGAGTTCAAATCAACACAAGAATTTTATGGACTATATCAAACTCTACCACCTTGGTAGTAGAATTTACTTTATGAATTATATGTTCATAATTTTTTTATCCCTTCAAAGACTCAATGGAATCTCCTACTTTACATAGGGGATATACATTTAATAGCCCTTATGTCTTGGATGTCAAATGAAGCAAACTATGACAGGCAGCTGAATAATTACAGGGATGAAGAAATGAGAGAACCCTTACCTTTAAGAGTAGAGAGTAGCAAGCTAGATGAAGTTCTTTGGGATTGGTTCACATTAACTTATGGAAAGAAGAATCTAGAAGTAAGGGATAGGATCTTTTCTGCCAGAGCTAAGGTTTATGCTAATTATGAAATTTTTTCCTATTTTTCTTTTTAGAGAGCTATGACTAGTGCTAGGAGTAGATGGGTGAGATTTCCTGAATCTCTTAAAAATTCAGAACCACATAGTCCCATCAACTTGGAGGCAACACTTCATAGGGTTCCAAAATATTTAGAGTTAGGGAAGTAGGCCAGACTAGAATTGTAGTGTCTCCTAACTATATAGCCTCCAATGCCACGCCTTTATATGACATTAATGCCGATAGATTCAAAAAGCTACATGAAGATCATAGATGGGAAGTGTGGTAGAGAACCAAAGGATTTCACTACACTTTCAAGAGCAATAGGAAAGGAATAGGGTATAATTTAGTGGCTAATATTCCTAAATTGGCTAATTTTAGAATTTTTTGGCTAGTAATTTTTCTAATAATTTAAGATTTGATACAACCTAAATCGCCATAGTTTTATAAAATTTAGTTCTAGAATATTTAAAATCGCTCAATAATTTATTTTATTGAAAAATTTAAATTCAAATATTCAGCACAATATTCCTTACATGAATAGATTTGAGTTACCTAAATATAATATATTATTGGAGAAATTAAATTGAACTGACCAATAATTATCATAATTATTAATTAATTTAGGGATATATCACCAATATTTATTAGTCACTATTGATTTAAAGTATATGTAACGATTCTCATAACATTCCACAAGGTAAAAAAATGTTCAATTTTGATTTGTAATATTCCATGGTGATTAATGAACTTCCTATTATTATTGAAATTCGTCAATATTTTATACAAAAAAAAAATTATGATTCAAAAATAATTGCCAAAATTAGTTATATTTAGAATAAAAAATTGAGAGTTTCGCCAATATAAATAATTTTATTTTTTCAAAATAATGAAAGATTCGCCAATATTTTATATCTTTTCTTGGAGGTGGCTTTCTTAAAGTTTACCTTGGAAAGGAAGGACAGAGATTGGAGAGTTTAAGTCATTAACAAGAAAATGCAATGCTTGAGAAAAACATTAGTTTAGTAGGGGACAGATGATGAGGCCAAATATTGCCTTTATTTCATGATAGTTTTAAGACACGTTGTTGATACTCTATTTTATCTTTGTCAAAACATTTGTGGACCTATATTTACTAAACCTATGATAAACCTATGGGTAGAAACTATGCCATCTTTTGCTAGTATTATATATATTATGTAGTATTTCATATAGTTATCAAAATGTGTGTTCTTCTATTTGAATTTAATTTGATAAATGTTTATTTGCAAACATGTCTCTATATTTTAACTAACCTATTAATGAAGAAAGAAAGATGATTAGAAGAATTCAAAAGTTGAGCACTAGTAACATTCAAGGAGAAGAGAATGCTAAGGAGAAACCACACTAGAGGAAAGTTGTAATGCTTCCAGAAGACATGAAAGCAAGTAAGGAGGAACTATGAAGACTTATTGCCTTCTCTACAATTATTCCATGGTGAGTAGATGTTCAGACTTTATTATTCCTACCTTAAGCCATTATTTCTTCTTCCTACCTTGAGTTGTTATTTTCCTTCTTTCTCTCCTACAGATTTCAAGCTAGGTCATTTACTTTTTTTTTATGGAATAAGTGTTGATCTTCTATATATAGGAATCAACCCAAGTTTGTTAGTTTAGCCAGTTAGAAGAAAGAGTTTATGAGAATAGACTATTAACTTTTATAGTTTTATTTTTATAGTTCTGTGTTATGTAATGAATTTCTAAAATCTAATGAAATAGTTTTGGCTTCTATCTTTGTGTTAGTAGTTTAGTGAAGATGACCAAGTAGGCCCACTTGGAAGGTGAATTAGATTAGGATAGAGTAGATTTATTTCTAAGCATTCTTAGTATTTTAAGTAGAAGTTTTAAGTTCCTTCCTATAGCATCACACTTCGTGAATGTTCCTATAGCATATGTGAGACTAGTTATAGTGGATGAACCAAGTTGGAATCTTTGTTATCCTTTCATTGTATTTCCACTATTCATAGAGTTAAGTGCATTAGTTTCCTATAGCAATAGTGTAATTTCTTTTTTCTACATTTTACTTTCCTATAGCATAAGCTTAGTGACTTATTAAGAGACCTAGTGCATATACTATGCCGACCATTTCAAGTATACGTCCCTGGGTTGACAAGATTAAATGCACCTCATAGTGAGAAAAATAGTCCTTAGTTTGAATATATTATTTTTAAGCATGGCCTAGAGCATGACTATGATACACCTATTGTGAGGTGGATCATTGATCTTAGTGATATGCTCACACACTTTCTCATGTAGGTTCTTGATATGTTTATTAAAGTCTTCTACCTCAAACTAGTCCTAACTCTTTTCTCCATCTTCTATAGTTCTAGTGTAGTCCTTGGAGTACACCCATACATAATTTGGAAGGGTGTTCTACCAAGACTCCTATTCACATAATTATTCTAAGAAAACTCTTCCCATGGTAGAATCAAATCTCATCCTTTGGGAATATCCTATTTGAACACCTCAACAATTTACCAGACTTCTATTCACCATTTCTATTTTCTCATCATCTTGCGAGTGATGTGAAGAAGTGAACTTCAAATTTTTCTTCAACTTATTTCAAAAAGTTCTCTAGATATACCCAACAAAATTAGTATCTCAATCTAAAATGGTAGTCTTTCAGATACCATGTTACCACACAACCTCTCTAAAAAATAAACTTGCAATGTAAAATACATCAAGGGTCTTATGACAAGGAATAAGATGAGCCATCTTTGAAAAATTATCAACCACCATAAATACTAAATCATTACCCCTTTGTGTTTTAGAAATAGATAATACCGAGAGTGGGGGGGGGGGGGGGGGGGGGGGGGGGGGGGGGGGCAGAGGGTAAGAGGGAATTAGTATTCTAGAAACTTTTTCCCACAACTGAATATTGTTAATTAATTTATAACTTGTGTATGAAAGTAAACCAGCAATGCTGACTTATAAATATAACCATACACATAGAGAATTAATAACCATATTAGGACTTACTTCAACCATGTTAGGAGTTGGTAGAACAATTACAATTTATGCAAGAAGAGGCCACTTCCTTAACATGCATTTATACAATAAAGTTCTTCACAAGAATAGATATACATACAATACTTTCTCACTATTGTAATTCATACTTTCTCTAATCATACATAAGATCTCACATCACATAAGGCTCATATAAATTTCAAGTTGTCCATACAATAGTTCACATATCATACAATTTTTGCATCTAGCACACTTATCTATGCACAATAAGATCTTTACTTATACTTCACAAATTAGTAATTCTCTACTCAATCGACCTTCATGTGTTCACACACTTGATATAATATAAAATGAATTATGGATAAATATCTATGAAGTTGGCTCATCATGACTTAATAATTATTTTGTTACCAAAATGATTCCTTAAGTTTTAAAACTCAATTCTCTGCTATGCTCTATTTTTCTCTATCAAATACTTGTACTGGTATTTCAATTATAATTCATGTCATACAATTTGTATACATCTACACACTAACATATGTCATCATGAAATTTTCATAAATCTTTTCTCAACTATGCATAGGATAACTCAAATTGTGTCATCCATACACATCTCATCTATCTTTGTATTGCATCAAACTATCTAACACTTAGATAATTTTCTAACTCTAAATACATAAATGAAATCTCTCAAGACATCTATCTAACCATATTGTCAACAATATCCCCCTTTGGAATTGATGGCAACATTTGGAAAAATTTGCAAAGTCTCATAATGGTGTCATACATAACAAAAATAAATAAAAGTAACTACATAGAATTGCCTTCAAAACATAAGAATTATATTCATGTTTTGATGGATCATTACATTCCTTATCACTCCTTTACATTGATACATAGGTATACTTGCCCTTATACAATTTCTTACATATATTACTTCTATTGATCTCAAATTGGTTTTGACAATTGAGTGTCAACATACTTAAGACATTTTCTTAGTTCATGCTAAACTAGTAATGCATGCCAAGTATAATATGTAAATACAAGACCATGCCAAGTTTCAATGAGTGCCAAGTCACTCATGTGCTAAGTCACTCAAGTGCCTAGTAGATAGACCATGTTGAGTAGTTCAAGTGTCGAGTGAACAGTTGATGCTGAGAAGTTCAGGTGCCAAGTCAGAAGTAGAATTACAGTGTATCCCAAGCATTAGTAACTGCATATGCCAAGTAACAAAAATTGGACATATTTGTTTATTATGGCACAAAAAGCCATGTAAACCATTTTTCAGCCAACATAAGGATAGATTTTGATTCTTTAGAAATAAGGATGAATCTACATGTAGATTTTGTATGCAATTACACGTAGCCAATAAAAAAATGGGAAGGATTAAGTGGAAAAATTGATGAATCTCAGTCATAGATTCATAACTAACCCTAATCCACCTTAGTATTCTTAAGGAGGATGAGGCCCTAAAATTTAGAGAGAATAGAGAGCATTGTAAAGGGGTGAATGATCAAATTGGAGGAGCAAACAAGATAGTTTGCAGAACATTCAAGGTCACTTAGCAATAAGAATGAATTGCATAATTAGTTATGTGAAGAATAGAGGATAGAGGATACAACATTATTACATCATATTGGGAAGGATTAGTTAGAAATTGGATAGAAGTGATTTGTTATCAAGCAAGTAAGTGCCAACCACAAGACCTATGCTGAGACATTTTGATAGGTGATTTCAATTGAATCTCCTAGGTGAAGTAGTCCTAATAGGATTTACCAAATCATTTAATATGGTGGCATTCCAAGTGAATGAACTAAAGTCCTTTAACTAGGCACAATCTTTGTAAGCCTTTAACAAAATACGCCTTTTAGAAGGTAGATCATGATTCATGATCAAATCATTGTAACCTTAATTGGCTACACTTTATTGCTATAGTAGTGAAGATTTGTGGGTGTCATCCTCATGCCAATTTTACCTTCTAATTGGAGGGTTTCTGGGTAATCGTATTTGGTGGAAAGTGTGTGTGTGTTTAATTACTTACATGTTTTAAATGCATTTACTTTACATGTTATTTTAGTATGTTAATGCATGCGATATATGAATGGTGAAAGTTTTATGGGTCCAAGTTTAAACTCCTGATTCACCCCCCTCTTAGAATTTTACCTTTCCCACTTGTAATTCCAACAACTTCTTCCCTTTAATATTTTCAAATATAGAATTTTCTTTTATGCATGAATCCCCCTTGAAATCAATGGAAAAAGTGTCAAAAAATATACACAAAAGTTGGGTGGTTTGCTACTGATCAACTTGATATCATAAAAAAGTAATCTACATATATAAGCTTTAGCCTATCCACTTCCTTTTTCCAATTTTCCTTCATTGTATTAGAAATATGAATTAGTGTGCATGGTGTATATGATGCCATTCAACTACACTCAAGTCAGTATAGGAAAACTTGTCATAAGAAGTCTTTGCTGCAAGACATTCCTCTAGATGCCTCTACAAAATCTTGATCTTAGGTGACAAGATTTCTCGAAGACTAGAGAACCTTTTTTCTACCTTTTCCTTGTCATACTCCAAGCCTTTGATCTCACTATGGATCTTCTCCACTTCTGTGTGACATTTCTCAATATTGGTCTTAGGGACCTATAGCATTGCAATGAGTGCATCAAGGTCACTCAACTTAAGCTTTATCTGACTCTTAAAGTCTACTAGGTATTTGTATGGCAATGCACAATGTCCATACAATTTCTTCCCTTCATCAATGTGCTTTCTTAACTCCTTGATGCTTATATCAAGTTCCTTCAAATTACTTCTCACATTTGTGTACATTATATCAAATAGTGTTGCATCATGCTTAATTCATGCTTGCATTGAAGCTACCTTAGCTAAGGTTGTAAATTCCTCATCAAAGGTCTTCACAAATTCTTTGGCCTTTATCTGTAAGTCTGGATTGGGTAGAGTTATGGTAACTATCTTCTGTAATCTATCCAAGATTTTAGTTAGTGTCTTCTCCAAAAAATTTACTAATTTTTTCTTCTCAAACAATTTTCTCAATGAGCTCATCAATCCCTTATGATGATGATTATCATTAGATGGTATTGCTACTGCTACTACTACTACTACTAGAGTTACTGCAAGAATGAGTGTAACTACTTTTAGTTTTGCAATCTTCTTCTCTTTCTAATATTTCTTCTTCTCTTCTTCCAATCTATTAGCTTCTTTCTTTGAGTCTTCTTCTACTATCTTCCTTTCCTTGTCTTCTTTCTTCTTTCTTCCATCTTCCTCTTTTCTTTTGTTTTCATCCTCTTCTTTCTTTTTCTTTTCTTGTTCTTCTTTCTTTTTCTTTTCTTCTTCTTCCTTTTTTTTTTTTTTCTCTTTCTCTCTTCTTCTTTCTTTTACTTTTCCTTTATCTTATCTTCTCTTCTCTCCTCTTTTTCTCTTCTTTCTTCTTTTTCTCAGCCCATTTATTTTTCTCCTCTTCGTCATCATCATCAAAGCTTGAATAAGCTATGATATTGCCAACAATGGATTGGCCAAATTCTACAAAGGATTCTCCTTTGCATCAATAGTGATATATGTACTATATACTTGCATGGCTCTAGTACCCATAATAATATGTAGTGGAGACAATGGCTATTGTGTCTCCTCTATTTCTTCCTCATCACTAGAAGGTGTGCTTGCTTCCACATAGATTGGGCTCACAGGTTTGGACTGTGCACTCACCTCCACTACCATAGGCACTAGGGTCATGTATTTCACAATGGTCTCCTTAGTTTTCTTCCTCACATCCTCATAGTTGTCTCCCATCAGAAGAATTTATCTTCTTTTGTTCCTTAGCAATGGCTCAATATCCTTCAAAATTTTATCTGAGTCCTCCATGGAGTTAGTTTGACACAACTTGATCATTATTTTTCTCAAATTGGTGTCTTCTTCAAACACTCATTTCTTTCTATTCAACAACTTATTAAATAAGTCTTCTAGAATCTTATTCTAAATGCTATCAAACCTTATATTTAGTAGTATCATGTTCCTCACTATGGCATTCTCTAGCTTCCTTCTATATATGTTATTATACAACCTATAATATTTATTTAATTGCACAAAATTGTCATCATTGATAGTTTACATGTTAAGGTTTTGTACCTTAGGCTTCCATCCTTTCTTTCCAATTGGTGTTCTACCTTCTGTGTGGCTTGCTCCACTGGTCTATCTTCAACTTCATCCTTAGAATCCTTAGAATCACTAACTTGTAGCGTCTTTCTTCTCTTTCCTGGTCCACTGGTGGTATGCTTGACCCTTTTCCTAGTGGATGGTGTTGGTTCTTTCTTGACTTTAACTAGTATTTTTTACTTCCTTTGTGCAACAAGGGCTTCCACCTATGGCTACCTCCTAGGCTGGTCACTTCATGTCCTTGCTGGTTGTACTTGTGAATCTACTACATATGGCATAATAGGGGGTTGCACACATGGTTGTGCAATGGTTACACCATCGGAAGGTCTTGCAACAACAATTGGTGTTGTTTCTATCACTTTAGATTTCCCACTTTCCTTCATCTCTAGTGCAATTACTTTTACCTCATTAAATTCTTCATAGGTCATACCTAATTCCTTAAGGATAAAATCAATTACCTTTTCTACTTTCTTCTTGCTCTCCTTGTTGTGTAGTTTAGAATGAACTATTCTCATTTTCTCCTTATAGGTTCCCCATGTAGGGAACTTAGTTTCCTTAGATTTAAGTATGATCTATGCATATCCTTCAATAATGTCTACGCTCATCTCATAATCGATCAATTATATAAATTTTACCCTTGGTTCTATAGCTTCCATGTAAGTGTTATCGGTTTCCACCATGAAGCATGTATCATTCTTATACTTCTCTACAATGGAGGGAGGTATTTTGTATCTTTATTTCATCTTAGTTTGGAAGTTCTTTATCATTTTATCAATGTCTTTGTCTCTTAAACTTTCTAGCCTTGACCTATAGCATTGAGTAATCAACTTCATTGTGCACTCATTGCTCTCCCAATTAGTCATACCTAGGAACTTCCTTGTTGCATAGAAAAATAAATGAGTTAGTAGGGACTCAAATCTAAAGACTACACTCTTGGTCTTCTTCAATTTGGGAATATTGCCTCACAACTGTAATCTGATTATTTCACATAGATTCACTTTTTTTCCTTGAACTGCCATTACATATTTGACATGTAAAAAATTGAATGGTACTGAGTTAACCCTTGAGCCATGGTTAAATTTTTACCTTAATATCTTACTCAAAACTTTTACTCCTTTGTCCTAAATCATATCTACTTTCATGTTCCTTTGATCAAATTTCATGAATAGGTTAGTCTCAACAGTTTTCCTCACATTCTTGTCATTAATAGGATTACTTACCTCATTACTTAAACATGTGACCTTATGAATTAGGTCATTGTCAATTGCTACCTATGCATTACCTAACTAAAAAATATCATCATGGACTCTACTTAGAATGATTTGGGTCCAATCATGATTGTAAGACTCAGTATAGAACATATATGTCACAAGATTCAAACCATCTAGGTGTGCATACTCAAACTTCAAGGTTAGGCCATTATTACACATGACCCCTAAGTCCTTGTGTATATGTTCATCACCTATGCTCTCTATCTTGGAAAGGATGTAGCTTCTAATATCTTTGACATAAAGCACATTCTATGGAACTTGCAAAAATGTGCCTAACAGGTCATTCATAAGCAAAAAAATGGTGTTTCTTGAATACATATCTTGGCCTTCACTTACATCATAAATGATCTGACTAGAAATTTTAATTGTAACTATATGCATTGAAAAAATGAATTCAAATTCCAAAAAATACATTAAAAATCACATTTTAGGGCTTAGATGCAACTTTATGCTTTAAGAAAGGACAAACAAGGATAAACACAACCAAGTTGATGGTCTTAGAAAGGTGTGGAAGGAAAAAGCTATAGAAGGAAAGGCATGGGGGGGAGAAGCTAATAGAGAAAATGTCAAGGGGGATCCCCCAATGGGACATAACACTCTAGAAGTAAACAAAGATTTTGTGAAGGAGGCATAACAAAAGACTAACAAGGTCTTGATTGATGTAGTTCCAAGTCCTAAAATCACTTCACAAAAGAATGGAGGGAAGGATGTGGCTGATATTATAGTGAGTGTAGGGAAGAATTCCATTGAGGAAACTATAGAGATGGATACTACTAATGCCTCTTGTGTTCTAGAATCTTAGGATGGGCCTTTTGTGGAGGGTTGAGACATTCATAGGAATCCAACTTTAACACTAACAAAGGGGTATCCCTAACAATGGTCAATTGATTCCTTAAAAGGGTCTCAACCATGACTTTTGGCCACTTTTTTAGTTTGGGGGCCCTCTTTGATAGCTATAAGGAAGCCAATGAAGCTCCATAGACATCATTCAAGAATAGGAAAAAGAAAACTAGTAGGGATCCTTTGCTGGTCCCACCCTGCAGCTACTAGAAGTAGGGTGAAAGTAGATACTAGAAGAAAATCTAGTACCCTAGGGAGGGAAAACAAGAATCAAATTAGAAAGGAAGAAACAAGGAGGAATATACTGGATGGGACCCAAAGAACCATCCAAGAATATTGCAGCCAAAATAAAGCATGAAGATCATTTCATGGAATATTCATGGACTCAATGGAATCCACAAATAGGAAATTGTTAGGAATATGATTAGTGATCATAGGCCAAATTTATTTTTAATTCAAGAAACGAAAATGAAGAAGGATATAGTTCATAAGATTTCCTTTGGTAAAGGAATGAGGAAGATAGCTACTAACTCAGATGGTGCTTCAGGTGGTCTGCTAATAATATGAAAGGAAGCCTTTGATTGGATAATTCAATTTTATTACAAGCTTTCATCTCTAGTGAGGCTTGGTTCAGACCATTCCCCTATCTCTCTTATTCTTGATAGTCAATAGAAAGAAGGCTTTTCCTTTTAAATTTGAGAAGATGTGGTCAATGCACCCTGGCCTGTATGAAAAAATCAAGGATTGGTGGGGTATTGAGGTTGATGGCATAGCCATGCACAAGGTTGCTATGAAACTCATATTCATTAAGTTAGAAATTTGAAAATGGAACAAATTGGGCTTTGGCAATATTTTCCAAGATAAAGAGAGGATTTAGAGGAAATTGTTGAGGTGCAGGAAGAGATCTAGACCTAGGGTTATGATGATATTAAGATGAATACTGAGATGAAAAGCCTTGCTGAGCTTCATAGGATAGTGAGTAAAGAGGAAATGTTTTGGAGGTAGAGGTCTAGGTTGGTCTGACTTAAGGAAGGGGATAAAAATCTAGATTCTTACACCTATCCACTATGAAACACAAGGCTGCCAACATAATTTGTGAGATTAAAAAAGGAAATGACACTTTTAAGGAAGATAATGAGATAGCAGAGGTGGCTATTATGTACTTCTCTTCAATCCTTACTAAAGATCTTAACTTGGATATAGAGGACCAACATGTTATTCTTAACAACATTCCCAGTGTTATTAGTGATGCTTACAACTGGGCTTGAGTGGCTATCCCTGAGCTATAAGAAATTAAAGAGGTAGTTTTTTCTTTACTAGCTAAAATGTCCCCTAGCCCAAATGGTTTCCCCACCTTTTTCTTCTAGATTTTTTATGATATTATTAAATTTGATCTTGTCAAAGTTGTTTAGGAGTTTTTTGGTGCCAGGAACCTACTAAAAGAAATCAATGCCACTTTTTTTGGTTCTAATCCCTAAAATCACTAGTGCTGATTCGTTGGGATCTTTCAGACCAATTAGCCTTTTCAATTCTTTCTACAAGATCTTTGTAAAAGTCTTAACTGATAGAATTATCAAATTACTCCCGGAGGTTATTGTGCCTCAGCAATTGGGTTCTATCCCTAGGCAACAAATTCTAGACTCCATCATTGAGGTTCACAAATTTTTTCATTCCCTTGAAGTTGGAAAACAAGAGGGTTTTCTACACAAACTTGATTTTTCTAAGGCCTATGATAGGATGGATTGGGGTTTTTTGGATAGAATCCTTGAAGCTTTTAGTTTTAATGCTAGAGTGAGAATGGTTATCTCCTAATTGGTCTCCACCCCTTCCTTTGTGGTCATGGTTAATGAGACCCCTTCTGACTTCTTCAAATCCTCTAGGGGCCTTTTTTAGGGGGATTATCTATCACCTATCCTCTTCAACATCTTGGCTGAAGGTTTGGGCAGGCTCAGTCATTCTAAAAGGAGCAAAGGGGATTTGGTGGGCTTGAAACCTTCTTCTGGCCCCTTAGTTTTCATTCACTAGCAATTTGTGGATGATACCATTTTGGGTGGTGAGGCTTCAATAATAGAAGCTAGGTCTATGAAATGCATCCTCAATACTTATTCCAAGGCCTTTGGGTGGCTCATCAACTAGGTTGAGAGTTCAATGTTCTTCTTCAATACCCCTTTAAACAGATAGAAGAATATTGTTGGCAATTTGGGTTGTTCTATTGGGGCCCTCCCTTCCATCTATTTAGGTCTCCTTTTGGAGATCAAACATCTTGATAGCTTTTGGGACAATCTAATTGAAAAATAAAATAGAAAGTTGGTAGGATGGAAAGGCATCACTCCGAGTCAGGCTCGCAAAGTTTTGCTGATCAAGTCCACTTTGTAGAACCTACCCACTTATGCTCTTAGCCTCTTATCTATCCCATCAAAGGTGGCTGATAATTTGGAAGCTATTCAAAGGAATTTCATGTGGTTAGGCAATGATAAGAACAAGAAATACCCTTTGGTGGCCTAGGACAACACCTACAAATCTAAGAAGAAAGGGGGTCTAGGGATTAGAAAGTTGAAACAGTTCACCTTTGCTCTTCAAGAAAAATAGATTTGGAGACTCTTTAATACTAGTGGTGAATGAAGAGATATTCTAAAGTTAAATTATGTAGAAAATCTCAATCTTAAATAGTTCATTAGTAGGAATACTAATCCTAGAGGATCTAATATTTGGAATGACGTTTTGAGGACAAAGAGCTTAGCCTTTGAGAAAGTGAAATGGTAACTAGGTAATGGTGAAGATATTAAGTTCTAGCATGATGAATGGCTCAAGTTTGGACCTCTTTGGGATATTGAGCCTTTTAATAGATGGGCTAATTCTTGTATTGAAATATTTGGGAGTAGGGTGAGTGACTACAGGTCTCATAATGACTAGATTGATCTAGTTGAGATATCCCAGGAGCTCAAGCCAGTAATGGACATGGTCAAGAATATTCTTGTGTTAGATAACAATGATTCCATTATCTAGGGGGAGACCATGAATGATTCTTATACTTTAGCCTCTGGTAATGAGACTTTTCAAAACCTTAGCCCAACCCCTACATGGGCCAAAGCTTAGTACTTGGGGCTAATCCCAAAAATTAACATTTTATGCTCCAAAATTGTATCCTTATGGTGGACAACCTCACCAAGAGGGGAAGTATGATGCCGAATAGATGCATTTTATGTAAAAATCACTGTGAGGTTGTTGAGCATATGTTTATCCACTATCCTTACATCATAACCATCTAGTCATTTTTCCTATCTTTTTTCAACATGTCCTAGTGCTTCCCTTCCAACATTTTGGGGCTCTTCAAACAATGGAACCTTGGGATGTTGGGGAGTGAAACTATGGCTTTGTGGAACTAGACCTTACCCCATTTGGGCTGAGGGGTTTGGAAAGAGTATAAAAAAAAAAATTCAAGGATAAGGAAACTAAGGAAGACATTGTTTTTCACAAATGCCTTAATGCCTTGATGGAAAACTACACCAAGATCAAAGGCCTGATCCCATCTCCTCGTATAAAGGGTAGGGATAATAACAAAAGGGATGGATGTAGATGGTCTCTTCCATTCGAGGGATGGCATAAGGCTAATTTTGATGGGGCAACCAAAGGCAACTTGGGAAAGGCTGGGGTGGGAGGCATTATTAGAAATGCTTTTGGTATAAGGATTGCTATGGTTGCAACCCCCCTTGGAATACAAACTAATCATTATGAAAAGGCTATAGTAGCTCACCAGACTATTAAATTGGAAAGAGAAATAGGAGTGAAATTTCTCTAGGTGGAAGGAGATTCAAAAAATATTATTGATTTTCTAAATGAAAAGAATAAGCCAACATGGATGACTGGGAATATCATTAATGATTGCATCCAACATCTCAAGACCTTTGAAAAGACCTATGTCATGAGTATTAAGAAGCTAATCAAGTGGCTAAGTGGATGGATGGCTATAATATCTCATTAGAAATTAATGAATTAATTGAAAGGGAAAGGATTTTGGGTAGATTAGGTATCATAAAATGTTCTTCATGATTGTTAATAAGTTACAGGAAGTAGTCAGAAACATGATGTGTAGATTTATTATGATTGTTAGTGTTTTATGGGGAATGTGCAGAATTATGATGTGGAATTACAATAGCACTTGTACTTCACACATCAAAAATTTATATCAACTTATTTCAAGGACTAATTTTGGGCAAAAAATTCACAAGGCAAAATTAAGGTCCAAGAAAATGAGGAGCGCTAAAGTTTTTCTAATTTTGAAGGGCTTTGATAATAGTTACATAGCTTGCATGAAGGATGATAACATGGTAGGGGAATGACATAGGAGGGAACCAGAGGATGAAGCCTAGAAGTGGAGGAGGCATTCCAAAGTGTGGAACATTCTAAAAAAAGGGGAAATCATGAATTTCATTAAAAGATTCCATGGTTGGAAACCCTCCATTACCAGGAGCATAGTAAAGAGATGGAATGAGGAAATAGTTAAAATTGATGGGGTGGACTTCACAGTGATGAAGGATGTCATTTCCACCATTACTAGCATTTCCATTGTGGGAAATAAATTCTATAGAGACAGAAAAATCTTAGGACAAGTGGTGGTGAAATTCACAATGCAACAAGAGGGAAAAAAAAGGTATTGGTGAAGAAAGGAACACATTATCTTCTAAGCTCCATCAAGCCACTATGGAGGTTCGTGCTACAAGTCATCATCAAATATATCTCCCTCGATACTAGATTTGATTGCCTTTGCACCCACCACTTTGTGTTACTTAACCTCTTCAGTCATGGGACAAAAATTTCTATTCCCTTCTATCTATACTCTTCTATGAATGAGAAAATTAATGATTATCAAGAGAAGCATACTAGGAATCCAACACTCCATGAAAGGCTTTTGCTATTAATCTATAAATTCTTTAAGGCTAGGGCAATGTGGTAACAAATTAAGTATAGGAAGGAGGGCAAGAAGGGTGGAGGGGACTCTAAAAAATTGAAAGAGGATTATTTTCCTTTTGATACTAAGGATAGCCTTGAGATGCATATGGACTTGGAGGGAGATGACTCCCCATAGTAGGGCTCTAGAAAAAAAAGAATCAAAATGAAAAGGAAGGAGAAAAAAGTTCTTCTTGAACCCAAGAAAAGCCTTAACACCTCATCAGATAGGGACTATAATAAAAGGGTTGAAGGAATGGATATAGGGAAAGAGAGAACTAAAGGTAAGGAGGATCTTTGAGAAGAGGAAGGCATGGTGAAGAAGAGGGGCAAGCGAAACATCATCATCAAAATTTTGACTAACAAAGAGGATGAAGTCATGACTTCCTTGAGTTAGAAAAGAAAACTCTCTTAGGCCAAGGAAGATAATTAGGGGGTGGAGAAGGAGGGGGTGGAAGGGGACCTCAATAAAAGTGATAGAGAGGAGCAGGAGTAGGGCCATGAGGAATTTGGCACCAACAAATATAGATGCTCAATCATAGGGAAGGACAAGAATGTGGTGTGGCAGAACTTTGACACAACTTCTACTAGAATGGGGATCAATCGTGAGTTGATCAAAACTCTGGTCAAAGAGAATGAGGAGGGTAAAATACAAATGGAAGAGTTGATAGACCCATCCTTGGTGATTTTTAGTGACACAACAAGGGAAAATTTGGATATGGATGTCCTGAACAATGCCAAAAATAACACACTAGGTAGCTTCCACACCACCAAGTGCATATTTCATGAAATCTAAGAACTCAAATATAGGGTGAGTAGCCTAGAAAGGGAGAAGTTTAGTTTGAAGAAAAGGATTATGGAGGAAGAATAGAGGACAAAAAATAGAGTGGAGGAGGTCAAGAATACGGTCCAAATGATGGAGAGCTCAATGCAGATTATAGTGGAACAAAGCTACAATATTCTCAAAGAGGCCAATGAGAATATTAAGCTATTCATTAACAATATGGAGGAGCAAAGAAATAGTAAGGAGGATGACACAAACCCCACAGTGCTAAGGATAGGACCCCTGATGATAGCTCGAGGAAGTGCACCAAATCTAGTATGAGGAAGAAAGACACCCTAGAACCTAACTAGGAACTATTAGACATGAAGGAGGTAGCTGGTAGATTGACAGAGCTAGAAATATGTGTAGCAGAAATGCTAAGAGATATCTCTTGAGTGTCCTAGCTTTTTTTGGCTAGTTCTAGTTTTTGTCTACTCCCTAGCATTTTACTGGTTTTATCTTTTAAGTTTCTGGGAGGTGTTTCAGTGTTTTTCTTTTAGTTTCTTTTGATACTTTAAGTGTTATGCTCTATCTATTCTATGTTTTGTAAGGGTTCTAGGGCCCAGTTAAATCCTATTTTCCTTAATACAAAATTTTATGTTTTAAGAATTTCTTTTCACACTTTAATTTTCCATCAAATCATTCTTCAATTTTCTAAAGACACTTCACATGAACAAATGGTACACATAATCTTGTTCACAATCATTAAATCATTTCAAATTGCATGAGGCATTAAATGAATATCTACCATAAATTCAAATACTGTCTTTGATTACCAGTAAACTTGTTTTCCAAATTTCCACTTACTATGATCATATCTAAGTTTGTGCACTTGACCACAACTTCCTTTCTATTTCTTTTACCTCCTATTAACAACCCAACTTCCAACTCACTCTCTAACATCAATTCTAACCAACTAATACTCTGCCTCTTTTGAAATGACTTAATTTAGGTAGGATGAGTCACAAACAATTGTTGACTTCAATGTCTCATGAGGTGCATCAAAATACTATTCCTCCAACACTGTGTAAGGACTTTCTAGATCATTAGCTTTCACAAATGCTTTCTTGAATTCATCAACATGATCTTTGATTGCTTCCTTCCAACTATTATCACTGCCATTTCCATTCCTTTTGTCATTTCTATTGTTGTTCCTTCTGTAGTTAGGATTCCTACTAAAGTTTCTTCTATCCATTTGGTAATATCTTGCTATGTGTCCAAAGTTATTATATAATTGACATACAGGTGCATTCCTTCTCTAATTGGTTTCATTTTGACTTTTAGGTGCTTTGCAATTTCTTGCAATATGTCCAAGATCACAGTTACATTTATAACGTGCCTATTTCTTTTCTCCATCAGACCTTCCCCCATCATTAGATCTGCTTGGTGGTCTCCATCTATCATTACTTGTAGGGTTAATGTTCCTAAATATTCCTTAGATTTCCTACAATCTACTACTTTATGTCCATAACCATGACAATTATAATAATAAAAATTAGTAATAGGTTTGAAAGACTTAACTTGTGCAATCTCTTTTTATATGAACAATTGTATTGCATATGAAACATCTATCTCTCAACTCATGTCTTACTTCCTTGGGTGGTTTATCTTGCTTAGGTTTATCAACTTGCTCTATTTTCTTAGGTTCATCATGTTTCACTGATAAACCAACTAATTCAATCTCTTTAGATACTTTAGTAGATTTGCTTGTTTCTAGCTTACTCATAACATATTCTTTAGGGGATTTAGTAAATAGATCTAGTTCTCTTCTAATTTCAACTTTTTTGGATGATTTCTCACCAATAAGATATCCAAGTCCTATCTTATCATAAGAAGGCCTCTGGTGAAATATCTATTCATCAATCTTCTCACTATGGAATAAAGTTTCTCTAATTGTTGTTTGGCTTGTGTCATTTCTTCTTTCACAATGATATTGTACTTTTCTAATTTTTCATGCTCAATCTTAATAGAATCTAATTCAGATATTACTTGACTCAACTAGGATCTAAGGTCTACATTATCATAGTTCAGATCAGGTTCATTCTTACTACCATCTTTCTTAAGGCTCAACTTAAGTTCAACAATTTTTAGTTCATGTTTCAATATCTCATTTTATTTCTTGATAATTCCTACTTCATCATTGTAATTAGCCTACACAATTGATTCCTTGCCAAATTTTAGATCATCAATCTTGTCTTTTAGTTTTCTAATGTAAAATTTTTGCATCTTATACCTATCTTTCAGGTTATCTCTTTCTTCTTTAAGAAGGCCAATCTATTCAAGAGCTTCTTCAAGGTTTTTCCTTAACTATTCCATATCCCCTAATCTTACTCAAACTATTGAGCTTAAAAATAACTAAGCTCTAATGCCAATTTTTAGAAATAGATAATACTAAAGGGGGGGTGTGAATTAGTAAACTTTTGCCCACAACTGAATATTGTTAATTACTTTATAACTTGCATATGAAAGTAAACCAAGAATGCTGAATAGTAAATATAATGATACACATAGAGAACTCATAACACCTTTATTTTTTAACAAGGGAAACCCTATCCAAGGAAAAACCCTGGTAGGGATGATACCCACTAGATGATCTACTAAACAAAAGAATCTTGCTAAGGATATTGACCCTATTAGGAGTCTATGAAACACATATAGTGTCTTGAGTCCTTGTTAGAAGCCTCAACCCTATTAGGAGTTACTTCAACCTTGTTAGGAGTTGGTAGAACAATTACAATGTATGCAAGAAGAGCCCACTACCCTAACATGCATTTATATAATAAAGTTCTTCACAAGAATAGATACACATAAAACAATTTATCACTACTATAATTCACACTTTCTCTGATCATACATTAGATCTTATATCACATAAGGCTCATATAAATTTCAAGCTATCCATACAATAGTTCACATATCATGCCATTTCCACATCTAGCACACTTATCTACACAAGATAAGATCTTTACTTATAATTCACAAATTAGTAATTCTCTGCTCAGTTAGCCTTCATGTGTTCACATGCTTGATATAATATAAAATAACTAATGGAACAATATCCACAAAGTAGCTCATCATGACTTATCAATTATTTTATTACCAAAATAATTCCTTAAGTCATACAACTCAATTCTCTACTATGCTCTATTTTTCTCTCTCAAATACTCATATTGGTATTTCAATTATATCTCATGCTGTACTATCCATACACATCTACACACTAGCGTATGTCATCATGACACTATCATAAAGCTTTCCTCAACTATGTATAAGCTTACTCAAAGTGTGTCATCTATATACATCTCATTTGTCTCTATGCTACTACAAATCGTCTAACACTTAGACAATTTTCTAACTCTAAATGCATAAATGAAATGCTTAATACATGTTACCATAAATGACAACTCTAAAGACATCTATCTCACCATATCACCAAAATTGTGTCCTTGGAAACCCAAGAATAAAATTGATACATATGTCTTCCTAAGGCCTTGATGGAACATGAAATAGTTCATAAAGTGTTGCATTTTGAGTGACTTGTTTGGTTGTTTGACAAAATTAACAACTTCAAAAAAAATTCTTCACATCCCATAGTATCTGAGGCCAAAAAAAATGTTCAATGACAATAGAAATGGTCTTATCTTGACCAAAGCATCTTTCCATTCCTCCACTATGTTTCTTTTTGTCAAGTTCTTTCTAATGGAACTCCTTAGAATGCCAAACCAAATACCTTTGATTAATATAGCATCTTGGACCATATAATCCAACCATCTCATCATATCTAGGGTAAAGGGGTCCTTACAAGCCTTCCAAGTGTCTACAAGTTCAAGATCCTAAGGGTAAAAAGTCTTGAGTTTAGTAAACCAAACTACCTCAACTTTCATTTCTATCAATAAAATTTGTCTCCTACTTAATGCATCTACAACCCTTTTAGATCTTCTACTTCTATGTTTCAATACAAATGTATAGCTTCGCAAGAAGTTTATCCATTTCAAGTGCATTTGATTTAATTTTCCCTGACTATTTAGGTACTATAATGCCTGATGATTAGTATACAAATAAATTCTTTTGGCAAAAAATAATACCTCCATTTATTTAAGTCTTAAACTATTTCATACAACTCTTAATCATAAACAAAATACATCTTCTTTGTATCATTCAATTTCTCACTAATATATGAAATAGGCTTACCTTGTTGGCTCAATACAACTCTAATGGTACTGCCAATGACATCGCAATCCACCTAAAACACCTTGTTGAAATTAGGGAGTGTTAACGTAGGTTTATCTATCACCTTCTTCTTTAGTAAATCAAAAATCCTTGCAACTCCTACAACCCACTCAAACTCTTTTCTATCTCCCCTCATTATTTTAGTTAGGTGTGCACAAACACTACTAAAATTTCTAATGAACTTCCTATAGAAACTAACCAAACTATGGATACATCACCTTAGTGGAAGACCTTGAGGTAGTCCTTTCTAGAATTACCTTCACCTTCTTTGGCTCCATTTTGATACACTTAGGGGAAACACCAAATCCAAAATAGTTTGACTCCCTTTTAACAAAGTGACAAAGGGTGCTTCCCTTAATACCATAAACCATAATAGAAACAAAGAAATAACAAAAAATGTGACAACAAAATATGGACTTCTTATTTGTGCCACAAATGCAAAATTATAAAATTCACAAGAAAAATATGCTAACCCACATGGGTGCCTTCATTATAGTAATCTACAAGACAAGCTGGGAACTATCACCTAGAGTTGTCCTAGACAATGTTTAGGCTTTTCCTAAATAGGCAATTCTATGCCACCCAAGAAGGTTCTAGATGCTCAAACTAAATACCTAGGGTCAATAGACCTTGCCAATACATATAATGTTCAATAAATACATTTTTGACAAATTATATTAGAAATTTTGGTAGCCCAACTTCCAAAGGCCATAACTCTAGAACCATTGCTCTAATTGGCTACTATAACCACTTTTTGGAAATGCTAGATCCTAATCTATAGGTTTGAAACAATGCAAGTGCCCCTTTGTCAAGTTTTTGGATCTCATTTAGGCACTCTAAGGCCTTTAACGGTGAGCCTAAAGATTTTTCTACATTTTTTTCCACTAAAGATCTGCAATAGCTTCTCTGATACTTAAGCTGGTGGAATGAGAATTTTATGGTAGGCTTAGAACTCTAAAATGAACCTTCATGTATAAAATAAGAACATTTTGAGCTCATATGAAAAAAGTACTAAAAATAGAAAGTTTCCATTAATAGTAACCACCCTATCTACTAGTCCTTATTAAAATAGAAAAGACTGAAAATAAAATATTTTTGGGTGATGCAAGATTGCTCTTACACCTAGGATGCTCCTACATCAGACACCTAGGGTAATTTGAGAAGTGACCCCATTACGTCTCAAGTGTTTAGAGGAAAACCAAGATGGTTAACCTCCTCTCTTGCTAGCCATGATGAATCCTCTACTAACCTCCCTTTCCATTTGACTAGATATTCCTTTTAGGTTCTATTCCTTGTACTTTTTCCAACACAAATATACATTATCTCCTCAATCTCCTTTGTAGCTGAATTAGCTACTGGAATACTCCACTATGCTTCAACAACTTCATCTCCATCACCTCCTTCATAATACTTTGAGAAATATGAAATGTAAAATATTGGTAAAATATTCAATTGAGTAGGCAATTCCAATTCATAAGCATTTTGAGAATCATGTCTTTTCACTATCTTGCACAATCCAAACTTCTTCATCCTCAGCTTATTATATGCACCCCTTGGAAAATGCTGCTTTCTCAAATGAACAATGACTTCATCTCCAATATAAAATTCCTTATACCTCCTTGTCATATCTGCCTTAGCTTTACACTATGTATTCATCTTTATAATGTAATTCCTCACCTCCTCATGGATGTTCTTCAAATGTTCAACAAATTCTTCTACCTTAGCATTACTTATCTCTCCTCTATCCAATTACCTAAATTTAGAAGCATTTATGGGACTACTTCCATATACAATCTTGAATGATGATTTACTAATAATCTTGTTGATAGAATTATTATATGCAAATTCCACCTGTGGTAAAATTATATTCCATCCTTTTGGTTTATCTCCAACCAAGCATCTCAACAAGTTTCTCAAACTGCGATTCACAACTTTTGTCTATCCACTAGTCTGTGGATGATGTGATGAACTAAACTTCAAATTTGTCTTCAACTTCTTCCACAATGTATGCCAGAAATATCCAACAAATTTGGTATCTCAATTTGAAACTATACTCTTTGGTAGACCATGTAGTCTCTCCACTTCTCTAAAAAAAAACTCTACCACATGAACAACATCACTAGTCTTCTTGCAAGGAATAAAATGTGCCATCTTTGAAAACCTGTCAACCAACACAAAAATAGAATCTTGCCCACACTGAGTCCTTGGTAATCCAAGAATAAAATCCATGCTGACATCCTCCCATGGCTTCTCTAGTATAGGTAATGGTTGATAGAACCCTGTATTCTACTTTACTCCTTTTGCCATCTGACATACTCTACAACTTTGTACAAATTTCTTCACATCTTGCTACAATTATGGCCATTAATAATTCTCATCAACCAAAATAAGGGTATATCTCTACCAAAATGTCCAGCCAATCCACCACTATGATTCTCCTTTATGAGTTTCTCTCTCATTGAACTTTTAGGAATGTACAACTGGCTTCCTTTGAACAACATACTATCCTTGATCATGAAATCCAACCACTTTGTCCTATCAAGTATAATAGGTTCTGTACAAGCCTTCCACATTTCACCAAAATTAGGATCATCTGGATACAAAATACAAAGTTCCTTGAACCCAACCACCTCTATCTACATTTCTATTAGCAAAATTTTTCTTCTACTAAGAGCATCTACAACTCTATTAGACTTCCCGCTCTTGTGTTTCAAAACAAATGTATAATTCTACAAAAACTCAACCCACTTCAAATGCCTTTGGTTCAATTTTCCTTGACTATTCAAATATTGCAAAGCTTGGTGATCAATATACAAAACAAACTCTTTAGGAAGAAGATAATGTCCCCACTTCTTCAATGCTTGAACTATAGCATAAAATTCCTGATCATAAACATAATATTTTCATTTTTCATCATTCAAATTCTCACTAAAATAAGTAACTAGTCTACCTTCTTGGCTCAAAAAAACTCCTATTGTAGTACCACTAGCATAACAGTCTACTTGAAACATCTTGTTAAAATTAGGAAGTGTTAAAATAAGTTGATTAGTAAATTTCTTTTTTAATAGATTAAAACTCGTATCTACTCCTATAGTCCACTTAAATTCTTTCCCATTCCCTCTCATTGTTTTAGTTAGCGGTCCAAAAATACTACTAAAATCTCTTATGAACTTTTTGTAAAAACTAGCTAGTCCATGAAAAGATCTTACCTCTGTCACACTCCTTGGAGTAGGCCATTCAAGGATAGCCTTCACTTTCTTTGGGTTCATTTTTCGACCTTCTACTGAGACTACAAATCCCAGGTACACCAAATACTTCTTTATAAAACTATGCTTCTTCAAGTTTATCAGTAACTTTTCTTCCCTCAACTTATCAAACCCTTGCAAATATGGATCAAGTGCTCCTCCAATGTCTTACTAAAGATCAAAACATCATCTAGGTAAACAATGAAAAACTTACCCAGAAACTCCTTCAATACCTCATTCATGAGCCTCATGAAAGTGCTCAGTACATTGTTTAGCCCAAAAGGCATGGCTAACCACTCCTACAATCCTTCTTTGATCATGAAAATAGTCTTCCATTCATCACCTTCTTTGATATGAATCTGATGGTACCCACTCTTCAGACCTATCTTTGTGAAATACTTAGCTCCACTCAAATAGTCCATAATATCATCAATTTTTGGCAATGAAAATCTATACTTGATCATGATCTTGTTGGTAGCATGAGAATCTGTTCACATCCTCCATTCTCCATTCTTCTTTGGTGCTAATATTGTTGGTACAACACATGGGCTCAGACTCTCTTGAATCAACCCCTTCTATAAGAACTCATGAACTTGTCTATTTAACTTTTCACCTTTTTCTTGTGTTATTCTATGCATTTCCTTGTTTGGAAAATTAGCTACTAGAACCAAATTCATCTGATGAATAATCTTTCTCATTGTTGGAAATCCATTAGGTACATTATCTGATACAATATTAGAAAACTCTCCCAACATAGCTACAACTTCTACAAGTACCTCCTCTATTTCTTTACTATCTTTAGGAATTATAGAAAACACATATGCTTACACTTCATACCTTTGAGAAACTCTTTTCCATCAACAAAACATATAATGGTAGTACTACATACCTTTTCTTCTTTATCCTTTAACGACTTCAACTTATGCTTCACTCCATCCTTGGTTAGAGTGTAGGTATTTGCTTGCCCATTGTGTACAATGTTCTTGTCAAACTACCATGGCCTACCCAACAATATACGACATATGTCCATAGGCATGATATCACATAGTACCTCATCCTAGTAGCTTCCAATCTTGAACTTCACTGAGCACTACTCATTGACCATGACTTTGTGGTCATCTTGCACCCAAGCAATACAATATGTATGCAGGTGTTTTTATCTCTTTAGTTTTAACTTTGAGACCATCATTTCTAACACCAGATTGTTAGTAATGCCACCATGAATGATCACATCACAACACTTATCTTCATATTTGCACCTTGTGCAAAAAAAGCTCCTTCTTTCATTAGGTTCATTCTCACAACTTAGTAGGACTCTTCTATTAACTAGGACTTCTCCACTTTCAACATCATTAGAATGTGATGATCTAGCATTTTTGTCAACATGTGCAACTTTGGTTTGGCCTTCTATTCTTTGATCTATCCTTCCTTGATGTTGGGTACATTCAAATGCTCTATGCCCTTCTTCTTCATACTGAAAACATTTCCCATGGAAGCTTCCTCTTCTAAATCCTTGTCCTCTACCTCTTCCTCTCTGATCTCTATTGTTCTAATCATTGAAATGATTTGAATTATTTACCCTTTGGTTTTGACTACTACTTCTAGCCTCATCCTTGTTCTTCTAATCATCATTGCAACCACCATATGATCATCTACTAGATCTTCCACTGTGACCTCTTTCATTATTCTTGTAGTCAAACTTCTTGTTCAACTTCTCCTTGACTCTTAGGGAAAATGGGTATGCCTCCTCAATACTGTTCATTTGAACTAGACTCATCTTATCTTGAATACTTGGCCTTAACACATTAAGAAAACATGCCACTTTCTCCTTATCAGCTTCTGCATGGTTGGTTCTAATGAGAGCTTGGTAGAACTCTTTGGTATAATCTCAAACATATTTTCTTGCATGCTTCATCCCTTGCATTTTCTTCAATAGATCAAGCTCATAATCCATGGGAATGAATTATCACTTCAATTTAGCTAACATCTAATCCCATTTGGTGATTTTCTCCTTTTCCTTTCTATATTGCTCCAACTGAACCTCTTGCAACCAAATCTTTGTATGTCCCTTTAGTTTCACCTTTACAAATTTGACCCTATCAAGATCATCAATATCTTAATACTCAAAGTACTCCTCTAGTTTATTGATCCAATTGATCAGCTCCTCTGGGTTAAGAATTTTTGAAAATGTGAGAACCTCAAACTTGGGTCTTTTTCCAATCTTAGAGATGGCCCTAAAAAGCCTCTCTTCCTCTGGGTTTAGAACTATCTCTGCTTCAAAATTTTCTTCTACTTCATCCTCATCCTCACTTTTATCTATTACAAGAAGATTTATTCTCTATGTATTTGTTCTTCAATGCTTGTATTTTTCTTTAGAGGGCTTGAAAACCCTCAATTTTAGCACCTACAACTCTTCCACCACACTCTCTTCATGGAGGCATTTTTTGCGCTTTTGCTAAAACCCTAATGCAAGCTACCTCACAATTAGTGATCTATCTACACACTCAACCCAAACCATCATCTTGGTGTGAACTACCTCACAATCAACAATGTATCCACACACTCAAGAACTAGGCTCTAGCTCTAATACCACTTGATGAAGGGTGCTGCTCTTAATACCATAAACCATAATAGAAATAAAGAAACCACAACAAATGTGAGAACAAAACATGGACTTTTTATTTACACTGAAAATGTGGAATTATAGAATTCACAAGTATAATATGCTAACTCACATGGCTACCTTCATTATAATAATTTACAAGACAAGCTATGAATTATCACCCAAAGCTGTCCTAGATAATGTTTGGGCTTTTCTCAAATAGGCATTTTTATGCTGCCTAAGAAGGTTCTAGATGCTTAAACTTAATATCTAGGGCTGAAATACCATGACAATACATATAGATTTGGCTAAATATATTTTTGACAAATTATATTAGAAAATTTGGTAGCTCAACTTCTGAAGGCCATAACTCTTGAACCATTGCTTTGATTGGCTATTATAACCACTTTTTAGAAATGCCAGCTCTTGATCTATAGGCCTGGAATAGTGCAAGTGCCCTTCCTTAAAGTGCACTCTAAGGCCTCTAATGGTGAGCCTGAAGATTTTTTTGTAAATTTTTCCACCAAAAATCTGCAATAACTTCTTTGATACTTAAGTTGGAGCAATGAGATTTTATGGTAGGCTTACAACTCTAAATTGAACCTTCATGTAGAAAGTGAGAACATTCGAAGCTCATATGACAAACTTACTAAAAATAACAAGTTCCATAAATAGTAACCACCCTATCTATTAGTCCTTATTAAAATTGGAAAAACTAAAAAGAAAATATTTTTGGGTGATGCAAGATTGCTCTTACACCTAGGATGCTCCTCCATCACAAAACTACACTTCAATTTATTCAAAAGTTTATCTTCCCTTAGCTTCTCAAAGATATTATGACTATGTAAAAAATGTTTAGCTAGGGCCTTATTGAAAATCAAAATATCATCTAAGTAGGCAATAATTTTTTTTTTTTCAAAAAATTCTTTAGTACCTTGTTCATAAGCTCCATAAGGTGCTCAATGCATTGATTATTCCAACAGACATCAATAACCACTCATATAAAACATCCTTGGTATTTAATGTAATCTTTCATTCATTACCCACATTGATTAGTATTTGGTGATAGTCACTCTTGAGTTCTATCTTTATGAAGTATTGAGATCCACTCAAGTAGTCCATAAGATCATCCATCCTTAGAAAGGGAAACCTATATTTGATGGTTATTTTTTTTATAGCCCTAGAGTCTATATGAATCCTCCACTCTCCATCCTTCTTTGCTACTAGTATTGTAGGTACTATAGATGGACTCAAGCTCTCCCAGATTAGACATTTCTTCAACAATTCTTGAAATTTTGTAGTCAACTCTTCAGTCTTTGTAAGGATTATCCTATTAGAAACCTTGTTAGTCAAACTAGCTCTAGGAACTAAATATGTTTAAAGACTAATTTTCATTATTGGTGGCAACCCCTTAGTGACATTATTAGATATGATATCTCCAAACTCATTTAATAGACCTAACACCTCTATTGGAACTTCCATATACCCTTCTTTATCCACCATAGGAATTAAATAATAATACAAGTGTTGGTGTTTCACACCATCTAGAATTTTTCTTCCATTAATAAGAAATACCCTATCACTATTACATACCTCTTCTTCTTTCTTTATTAGGGGTTTAAGCTTTTGACAAATTCTATCCTTTGTCAAAGAGTAGGTGTTTGCAAAAATATCATGTTTTGCATGTCTATCGTACTACCATGACCTTCCAAACAACATATGACATGCATCCATTAGTATGATGTTACATAGTATGCAAGTGATCCAATATGGGTACAGGTGCTTCTCTCTCTTGATATTTAACTTTGTGATCATCTCCTCTGACACAAAATTATTAGTTCTCCCACCATCAATAATCACATCACAACATTTACCCTCACACTTGCACCTGGTATGAAACAAAGTCATCCTTTGTCCAGGTTCACTCTCCCCACTCATAAATTTTCTTTTATTAATCATGAACTCTCATCTTTTAGCATATTTTGAATATGACGACTTTGCATCTTTATGCAAATGGGCAACCCTTTTTTGGATTTTTCTTTCCTATCTGTCCTTCCTTGACATTAAGGGTAATCATAAGCTTGATGGTCTTCTTCTCTATAGTGAAAAAATGTACCATGGAAGCCCCCTCTTTCTAAAACTTGTCCACTTTCTCTTCCTCTTTTTTGTTGGTCTCAATAATTTTGATCACTAGAGTGGTTGAAATCCTTATTCCTCTAGTTTTGGTTGGTACCCACATCGTCATTTTTCTTTTGGTCCTCATTTAAGACATACCACCACCTCTTCCTTCTTGGCCTCTCCCTCTTATCTTTCCATCAAACTTATTTTTTAGATTCTCCTCAAATATCAAGGAAAACTAGTATGCCTCTTCAATGTTGGTTATTCTAACTAGAATTAACTCATCTTGAATGCTAGATCTTAACCCATTAAGCTAACAAATGACTCTCTCTTTGTTATTTTCTATATTCATTTTCCTAATAAGGACTCAATATAAATCCTCCATATATTCCTAGATATATTTTACCTCTTTCTTTAACCCTTCTATCTTCTTGCTAAAATCAAGCTCATAACACCATGAATAAACTGCTTATTTATTTTGTCTTCCATAAAATCCCACCTTGCGATTTTCCCCATTCCTCTTCTATTTTTCTCCAATTGAATCTTCTACCTCCAGAGTTTTGTGTGAACCTTCAGTCTTCTCTTCATAAAATTCACCATATATGGATCTTCAATATCCTTATAATTAAAGTATTCTTCCAATTCATTAAGCCTATTGATTGACTCCCCTAGTTCACGATTTACCAATAACATGGTAACCTCAAGCTTAGGTCTTTTTCCAAGATTTGAAATGGCCCTAAAAATCCTTTCCTTCCCTTGGTTCAATAATTCACCTTCTCCTTCTCCTCCTTGTACAAAATTTCCTTCTTCATTTTCTCCTCACTTCATCCCTTATAGAAAGATTCATTCCTTTAAGAATATGTTCAATAAATGATTTTACTTTTGCTTTTAGGGCTCTAACATCAAAGGGAACTCACTCTCTCATTAATCACAACCATAGTCTTGGTGCAAAACTGCCTCAAAGTTGATGATCTATCTATACACTTAGGAATTACTGCTCTAATACAAATTTATGAGGTACAACTTAGGAAAAAATGAACACAACAAAAAAAAGAAACTTACATGATCTAAAATGAGAAGCTACAACATGCATTACATTAAAAAAAAACCCAACTACAAGCACTATGGGCTTACAATATTATCATATTCTAGAGAAAAACCCTTGTCATAGTACCTACTCCCAAACTCCACAAGAAAACCACCTTTAGACCTCATGTATTGGCCTTAAGTATCCTATTTTAGGTTTAGGTTTAGGAATAAATTTTATACTTTGACATTTGGTGGCCAACACCAAAACAAAGCTTCTCAAAGTCACACTAGAAGTTAGTGCAAAAATAGGAAGTTCCATAAAAGGCAGTTCAACTTCCAGAAGGCATAACTTTTGGTCTGGTACTCTAATTGATGAAATATTTACATTTATATAAAGATATTGGAGTAATAGATAGCCCTATGGAAACCTAAAACTACTCACCATTTTTTACAATTGTATAAGGCTATTTAGTGCCTTAAACTAGGCTCTAAATAATTTCTAGGAGGTTTGCAAGCAACTTAAAGCTACAATAACTTTCAAACTATGAAACCTTTTGACATGATTCCTTTTTTTAGAGCACTTTAAATTTCAATTAAAACCTTCCCTCCAACTTGCTCCCTCTAAATCCTCATAATTATGGCTCTATAAGAAGATAACATATTCGTTAGTGAGATATGCAATAGCGGTGTTTGAGATTTTTGTTAGATTTGATTCCATCCTGCTCACCCATGTGTCAAAGTCTTCAATTTTGTTGAACTTAGGTGAATCCTTCATATAAATCTTGAGATATTCACCCTTAACTATTAATCTTTCTAAATTAGGGAACTGATCCTTTGATACCAATTATAGGTATATGAATACTTATTGTGGGGGGGGGGGGGGGGGGGATGGTGCAGTGCAAGGTAGGAGAATCCCCAAAGGACATGTCCTAACCCCTAGCAAATAACCACATAGTGGAAACATAATAAAAATGCAGGATTTAATACCAAATCACAACTCTGTATTCATAAAATAACTATTACATGCAATGTGTTAGGCTGTAAGGCCTTGCCAGTTATGACCAAATACAAAGCAAGTAATAGTTTTGCAAGATCTCTCAAGATCCAAACCAAACCCTAGCTAGTCTAGATCCACATTCTGATAGAAACCACCAAGATCTCAACTTGTGCTTGCAAGCCACCAAGAAATCTTGTTATTTCCCAAACCTTATGTCATGTCCCCTTTTCAAATAATTAAAAAAGAAAATCGTTGCTAAGGCAGGCAGGCCCAAGAAAGTGAAGTTTTAGAAAAAGGGGGTTAATCTTTGGAAACCGTTGGACTAATAAATGAAAATTATTATTAAAATAAGTTTCATTAACCTCTCTTTGAAGTGAGTTACAGTTATGCCCTCTTTTAAGGGGTTTGGAGGCATTTTGGGCTCATTCCAGAACTTGATTTTCGCTCATTCTTTGTTATTCTTCAGAGGCTGCCAAACCTGTGGAGAAGGAGACCCAAGAACGGGAGTTTGCAGGTTTCCAGGGAGACCCAAGAATGGGAGTTTGCAAGTTTCCAGGAAGGCTAAGGATGGGAGTTTGAAGCCATTCCATGTGCATGCTCATACAGAGTTTGCCTTTGTGCTGAACAGTGTAGATTTGTGGGTTTTTGGGTGTGTTTTTTGCATGAGTTTGGTGTTTTCAGTTGAGCATTTCATATCAGTTTTGGTTGCTGCTGTATTTCAGACTTTAAGCTATTAAAATAGAGCCAAATATATGTATTGGGACATGATTAAACTTCTGAGATAGTTTATTAGTGTTTTTGTGGTGTTTCCGGGCATTTTTGTGTTAATTTCGAGAGCCCGATGAGCATAGTTTTTGTCCTACATTTTTGATTTGTTGTGTAAAGGCTATACGGATCTGGAAATGTCAATTTGTAGGTTTTTATGCTGCTGAAGTTCTGTAAAAATTTCCATTTTCAGATTTATTAATAATTTGTGAAGTTGTGAAGCTTTTAGCACTATTTTCAGCATACCCGATTTGGGGTTTCATTGAGAAATTGGTGGGTCTTTGTGATATCAGTTGTTTGATTTTGAAAATCTGATTAGAGGTGTGAAATACCATATCAAATCAGAAAAGGGGACATTTCAGTGGTATCAGAGCCATGATCTTGCCAGCCTGAGGGTTTGTAGAAGTTTGTAGGTCAGTTTTGACAACTACCCAGATCTTGCATTTCAGTTTTGAGAACTACCCAAATCTTGCATGTCATAATTTATGGTTGCATGTTGCTTCTAATCAGATAAATGTCAAAATTTATGGTTGCATGCTACTTCTAATAATTTTCATGTTAGTTCTTGGTGAATTTGGTGGTTGTAGAAGTTTGCATTTCAGTTTTGACAACTACCCAGATCTTGCATGTCAGTTTTGTCAACTACCCAGATCTTGCATGTCATAATTTGGTGGTTGCATGTTGATTCTAATCAGTTGCATGTCAAAATATATGGTTGCATGCTACTTATAATAATTTTCATGTTAGTTCTTGGTGAATTTGGTGGTTGTAGAAGTTTGCATGTCAGTTTTGACAACTACCCAGATCTTGCATGTCATAATTTGGTGGTTGCATGTTGCTTCTAATCAGTTGCATGTCCAAATCTATGATTGCATGCTACTTCTAATCATTTGCATGTTAGTTCTTGGTGTTTGAAGAAGTTATATCCTATTAGGGTTACACTCTACTTTATCCAGAATGGACAGGTATAGTACAGAGTCTCAGAGGACACGATCTTGGATAATTGATAACCAGAGTCAAAACAGTAGAAAGGATGGTTATTTAGACATTCAAGATAAACTTATGAAAATAAGCCATGACATGTCTGAACAGTTGGTTGAGCACCACCGTATAATGAATGACATATTATCTGACCCAGCTAAGGTGGATAAGTTGACTGGATTTCTATTTGGCATATTTTCTCACAAGACAGATGACATAATTCCCAAGAAGTTGCATGAGGAGTTTGAGAAACTAGCTGATAGCCAGGTAGAGGTCTCAGATTCTACTCTACCACAGGAGGTGGTGGGAAAGGATATTACACAGATTGATAGTAACGGTCAACTTGATACTCAAATTGAGACAATTGTTTACAGGTCGTCAAAGGGCGATGCCACAGGTATTTAGGATGGTATAGTTACAACAGGAAGTGACTACAGTGTAGTGGGTTCAGATGATGATTATGAGGATGTTGTTGTGCAGGATGGTGAGATACCTGGTAGAGATGAGCAGACATTGAGCATTCATGACTTTGCTGAGAAAGAGTACTAGACACAGTTAGATGCTTCATCACATGAGGTTGAGGCTGGTAGTACTTCACATGATTTGTCCAGCTAGCTGAAGGTGAACAAAGATAGTAGTGTGACTTCATTATCTCATCATGATAGGTATGTGGAGTTAGTTGGTATTGGTCATATTACTCAGGTAAGGAGTTTGCTTGAGTTACTAGTTGATTCTAGTTTACGGATATGGAATCGAGATTGTTATATTGGCATTTGGGATTCAGTTGACTGGAGATCTTTAACACTTTTTGGTAGCAGTGTTTTTTTGGGTGCTATCATGGATTTGATTAGCAGATTACATGGTGTTGTCTTTTCTTGTGCTAGTATCTTGTCTGATGTTGGTATTAGTTTTGATACACCGATGTTGGGCTCTGTTCATATATCCAGTTGACCATACTTGCTTGAATGTGTTGATGATCTTTCATATTTGGCAGTGTGTACAGATGAGTCCCAGGATCATTTTGGCATTGATGACATACAGGAGGATGCAGTGGGCAGTTTTGAACACTTAGTTTCCTTGGGTATAGAGGAGTTGGACAGAAATGCTAATGTTTTTGATACTCCATATGTTGATATGAGCTTTAGATTTGATTCACAGGATATGGATGGTAATACTCTAGAGACTAGTAACTTTGAGGATACTCCTTTAGACAATGCATCAGAGGAGGTTTGTAGGAGACAGTCAAGCCAGTGCTATCATGTGTCTAATCAGTTGAGAGTTAGTGACCGAGACATTGCTATCACTTGCTAGCATTTCGATGCTTCTCGTCAGTTGTTAGCAGTTTATGGATGGGGTTCTCCTAATAGTGATGAGCAGGAAGGCATTTATCTTTCCTTGACAGAGATCCACTCTTTATGGGAGGCTATTCGGATTTTGAGACAGAATTATATGCAGTTGGTAGCTGACAAAGATTATCTTATGGAGTGGGGCAGTACAGCATATGATGCATTGTTGGCCAAGGAAGATGAGGTGAGTGAGCTTACTAAGTAGCTTGAGGTGACTTCTGAGATTCTTGAGAGTACACAGTTGGCTCTCAAGGAGTCACAGTTTCATTTGGCTAAGGTGACCATGGAGTTAGAGTGACTATAGTCTTTACCTAATTCTATACAGTCACAAGCCATGGTGTTTGGTGATCCGAGGATGTCCATGGTCAAGATTGTTAGAGACAGTGGAGATGGAGATGCATCCATCCTTGATACTAACATTGGCATATCAAGTTCATTCCCACTAGAGTCAGGTTCAATTGAGTTGGGTGCTGTAGCAGATTTTTGTGGTGTGCCTGACATGGTGGTGACCTCTAGTACCAATGGTACGAAGACTAGAGATGTTTTATCAAAGACCATGTGTGATGTTGGTGAGCTGATAGTTGGCATGGTTCCTACTAGTAATACTACTCCCTTCGCAATGTCTTTAGAGGTAGTAGTCAATTCCAACTTGGTTAATGATCGATTGCAGTTAGTTACATCTGGATTGCAGTCTGAGCCACTGACTGAGATTGGTGCATTCTATCAGCATTACACTGTGAGGTATGTTCATCTATCTACCTTTGATGACCATGTTGATGAGATGATGATACAAAGATGTACTTTGGTTCCTAGTGCTTATCATCAGTTATGGGATAGTTTGATGCCTCGGGATGAGAGTTCTGATGGGCATGACATGGTGATAGGTCCTACAATTGACAGGTTGATAATACATGACTTAGAGAAGGAGTTTTGGAGTGATGCTTTAGTAGGGTATGTAAATCAGTTAGCATTTGATCCTTGTGCTGAGGAGTTGATGGCAGACAAATTTGGTTTGGATTCCATTTCTTACTCTTTATCTTGTAATGTCTTTTCACCATCAGCAGTGTAAGGGAGTTATGGTTATGAGATAGTGGCCGATGATTTGTAGAGTTGTGTTGACTGCAGGAGTTGTACAGTGTGTGGATTCTCCATACTTGGTATAGTTTCATTTGAGAGGGTTCACCATTGTTGCAGAGTTGGATTGTACATTCCATATAGGCCAGTGGGATGCGTTGATGGTATTTACTGTGTTGGTAGTTTGATTTGTCCACTTTACTTGGGTTCTAATGTTCTAAGAGTTTGTGCCTCATGGGTTTTTGATTGTGGTAGTGGTGATTTCGGAGTTTGGTTGAGCTATAATTGTCAATTTGATTATGGATTCCTCTTGGTCATATTGCAGAGGATATTGCAGGAGCCTGTGTTAATTGGTAGTAGTATAGTTCATGACTACATTTGGGATCCAGGTGGATTGATTGGTTTATTGTTCAGCCATTGCTTGAGGACAAGCAATGATTGGGAGGGGAGGACTTGTCATGTCCCATTTTCAAATAATTAAAACAGAAAATTGTTGCTAAGGCAGGCAGGCCCAAGAAAGTGAAGTTTCAAAAAAAGGGGGTTAATCTTTGGAAACCGTTGGACTAATAAATGAAAATTATTATTAAAATAAGTTTCATTAACCTCTCTTGGACGTGAGTTATAGTTATGCCCTCTTTTAAGGGGTTTGGAGGCATTTTGGGCTCATTCCAGAACTTGATTTTCGCTCATTCTTTGTTATTCTTCAGAGGCTGCCAAACCTGTGGAGAAGGAGACCCAAGAACGGGAGTTTGCAGGTTTCCAGGGAGACCCAAGAATGGGAGTTTGCAAGTTTCCAAGAAGGCTAAGGACAAGAGTTTGAAGCCATTCCATGTGCATGCTCATACAGAGTTTGCCTTTGTGCTGAACAGTGTAGATTTGTGGGTTTTTGGGTGTGTTTTTTGCATGAGTTTGGTGTTTTCAGTTGAGCATTTCATATCAGTTTTGGTTGCTTCTGTATTTCAGACTTTAAGCTATTAAAATAGAGCCAAATATATGTATTGGCACATGATTAAACTTCTGAGATAGTTTATTAGTATTTTTGTGGTGTTTTCGGGCATTTTTGTGTTAATTTCGGGAGCCCGATGAGCATAGTTTTTGTCCTACATTTTTGAGTTGTTGTGTAAAGGCTATATGGATCTGGAAATGTCAATTTGTAGGTTGTTATGCTGCTGAAGTTCTGTAAAAATTTCTATTTTCTGATTTATTAATAATTTGTGAAGTTGTGAAGCTTTTAGCACTATTTTCAGCATACTCGATTTGGGGTTTCATTGAGAAATTGGTGGGTCTTTGTGATATCAATTGTTTGATTTTGAAAATCTGATTAGAGGTGTGAAATACCATATCAAATAAGAAAAGGGGACATTTCACCTTAGCTACTAGCTCTCTTAAAAATTCTCTCCTCTATCACCTCCTCTTCTCCAAGATGGATGAATAAATCATAATCCTACTGTAAATTACCTCACATTTGATGCTCTGTCCATAGACTCAGGAAAAACTCACTCTCTAGCTACTCCCCACACTCACTCCTCTTCCAAATGAATGAATAATGACTAAAGACTCCACAAGACCCCTTATTTATACCCAAATAAGCCACAAGTTAGCCTAGTAAACTATAAATAAATATCTCTTACATTAATTACTTAAAGAGCCATAAGTTGGCCTCTAACATAAATTAAATACCAAATGCCTTTAAAGGCTTACAATACTTATTAAATACATCAAAATTAACTATCCAAGACCCAAATAGGTCCACTCAACCCCACCAAAATCCCTTAATCATGCAGGATAGCTAACTACCCCATGATGCTCCTACATTAGACTCCCTAGGTGCAGAAAGAAAAGTGTGTCCCACACTTTGATGCCCAATGAAAATCCACAACCATCTTCATTTTTACCAAAGGATTCCACTCCAACAGGGATGAGAAAACCAACATGAGAATAGTCCAAATTTGCATCACTTTGCCAAACACTACAACCTCAACCATCCAATTAGCATGCTCACTCCTAGAAACAAACTAAACATAATGCTTCATCAAAAAACCCTCATCCACATCAACAACTAATGAATCCACACTAGCAAAAAACTCCATATCAATAGGAATATGTAGACCTCCATCAACACATGCCAAAATTTCAACACCAACCATATTATTGCTCACAATAAGATGCTCTACAACATATGAGTCACCACCAAAAGAAATCAGATCATCCACAACCAACTGCTCTGTAATCTCCATGTTAGACTCAACCAGTTGATCATGAAAACCAATCTCCATCCCAACATATGTTTAGGAATACCCTTAACAATAACTTCTAGTTGCTCTATAGAATTTGTATTAGGCTCCACAAATTGATCAACAAAATGAAACTCTTCCACCTTGACCTTGCTATGCCATCTTCTCTCTCGAACAAGTCTTCTAACTAGCCAGACAACTCTCTTTCAGATTGATAGACTCCAACTTTGGTAGAATACAACTTCCTTATTTAGTTTAGAAATACACTAATACATTTGGTACCAAATTGCAATGGCAGTGCTATTGCAATTTGGTACCAAATGTATTAGTGATAGTAACATCCACAACAACATCCACCCAAGCTATTGTTTTATTAATCCTCCTCTCCACTATATCATGAAGACTTAGAATCATCCTAGGGTCCAATCCTCTTAGATCCATCTTCCAAGATCTTTCCAAACCCTTTGCAACAAATCACCAATAGATCAATCTTCCCAAACAAGATCAACCTTCCATCTTCACAACCATAGATCAATTTTTATGTCCTCCCAAGGTCTTGGTGCAAACTACCTCAACTTCGATGATCTATCTACATGCTTAGGAACAACCTTTGCTATGATACCATTTGGTGTAATGCAAGGTAGGAGAATCCCCAAAGGAAATGTCCTAGCCCACATCAAATAACCATATAGTGGAAACACAATAACAATGTAAGATCTAATACCAAATCATAACTCTTTATTCATAAAATAACTATTACATGCAATGTGTCAAGTTGTAAGGTCTTCCTAGTTATGGCCAAATACAAAGCAAGTAATAGTTCTAAAAGATCCCTCAAGATCCAATCCAAACCCTAACTAGTCCAACTCCACATTCTAATAGAAACCACCAAGATCTCAACTTGTGCTCATAAGCCACCAAAAAATCTTGTTGTTTCCCAAGCCTTAGCTACTAGCTCTCTTCAAAATTTTCTCCTCTACCACCTCCTCTTCTTCAAGAGGGATGAATAAATCACAATCCTATTGTAAATTGCTTCACATTTTTTGCTTTGTCCATAGACTCAAGAAAAAATCACTCTCTAGCTGCTCCCCACACTCACTCCTCTTCCAAATGAATGAATAATGACTAAAGACTCCATAAGACCCATTATTTATACCAAACTAAGCCACAAATTGGCCTAGTAAACTATAAATTAAATATCTCTTACATTAATTACTTGAAGAGCCACAAGTCGGCCTCCAATAGAAATTAAATGTCAAATACCTTTAAAGGCTTACAATACTTATTAAATACATCAAAATTAACTACCCATGACTCAAATAGGTCCACTCAACCCCACCAAAATCCCTTAATCATGCAGGATAGCTAACTACCCCAGGATGCTCCTGCATTAGGAGGTTATGTGAATTAGTAATAGCCCCAATGAAACTTATAAACATTCACTCCTAATTAAACTTTTAATCAATATAATTTATTGATTAGCAATTCTTTAACCTATAAAAACATTATTAGTTTAAGTAATCAAATATCATGAAACACATAAAGTAACATCCACACAATAGTAACACCAGTTGTATTTCATGAAAACCTAATTAGGGTACAAGTCACAGAGTAAGAATGATGCCCATACTATTGGAAATATTTAGGATAAGATAGGTTACTGAGAGGGGAGGGGTGAATCAGTAACTTATATAATTTTTAAGCAGTTCAAAATTTTAACCATTCATCATTCAATCATCTAATCTACTGCATAAATGAAAGATCAAACATTCATTGCCCATGTACACAGAGATTTGGTGACCCAAAAACCTTCCAAATAGAAATTAAAACTAGGGTGGGGATGATGCCCACAAAAATTCAATACTTTAGCATAAAGTTGGCCTGTTAAGGCTTACAATGATCACTTCTAGTGATCTACCCTGTTAGGAGCATGTGGGACTGCTAGATCCACCTTGTTAGAGAATTTACAAACATACAGTGAAGTATGCACTCTGTTAGGAGATTCACAAAAAGACTGTTAAGTCTACCCTGTTAAAGGATTTATAAACTCATTCACCTATTAGGATGAAGTAGTGGATCTACTTACAACTATTTTTTGATAAGATCCTTTCTGCATTGATCACCTGATGTGATAGATATAACTTTTCTACTCCTATGTTGACCTTGCTGTGTTCCCTTTTACTCTGCTGCTGATTTACTTTCACTTTTCTCAAAATATAGCAATGCCTTCTTCACATGCGAACATTACTCTCTTTATATTTTCATACCTATGCCATACTACAAATGATATCATACATTACATATATACCATTCCAATATTTATAATTGCAAGGTCGACCAAAACACAAGTGAGAAAAACATTACTGAGTTGGTCAGATAGTAGAAAACTTGGGTTCCTCAAGTTGACTCAGTGACCTTATGATACTCGACATCCACTATATTACTTGACATCGTCATGTACTCAGTAGGAGTAGAGGCCCAATTCCTACTAGCCACACAACATTGCTCGAAACTCGGTAACCATTGGTGACTCGGTAGATATAGTGTCACTCAGTAGAAACTAACTTCTTTGTTTACCTTGCTTTGCTCGGTGAACACTGAGTCCTTCATTTACCTTTTTCACTTGGTAAACACTAAGTCTTTTGTTTACCTTTTTCACTGTATAAACACTGAGTCCTTTGTTTACCTTTTTCACTCGGTAAACACTGAGTCCTTTGTTTACCTTTTTCACTTGGTAAACACTGCTAAACTTCTCATTCACTCAGTATCCTTTGGAATGCTTGGTGAGAACTGTTTACTTGTTGAACTTATAAGATAACCACTAAATGCTCGATATACACTATAGACTAAGTGATGAGCTAGATAAGCATTCAAAATTGAATAAGTGTTTGCACTAATGAAAAATATATCATAATTCCAACAATCTCCCCCTTTGGCATTAGTGAAAAAAAAACACTTATGACCCAAAACTTATGTGCAAAATTTGACATACTAATTTACATATATCTCCTCCATACAATATGCACAAAGTATTTTAAAAATATCTCTATCTTTACACATGGCTTTCTTATTTACATATATCTCCCCCTTTTTGACAATAATGCCAAATTATACAATATGTATTTACATAGAGACACCAAAATGGGAGATAAACTCAGAATGTACCTTGAGAATAAGAGCTAAAGTCTTATCCAAATTTTCTTGCAAAATTTTTCAGGTGGAGAGTGCTATTTAAATTTCAGTTGAAAGTTCAATCATATGATCTACAACTGAAAAATTGTTTTCATGGATCAATGCTTTGGAGTAGACAATGTGTTTCTGTATTGTGTCCATGATAGGAAGGATCATATTCTTAATGTCAATCAAGGTAGACCTAATCCTTGCTTCCTCTCTCAACAATTCTACCTGCTTTTCTGACAAAATTTTGATTCTGAGATGATGGGATGAACTTGAATTGGGGTCAAGTTGCAGCATTTGGGCACTGACCTTCATATTCTCATCAATTTTATTCAATTTTTCTTTGATCTCCTTGGTGTACTCAGTAACATCACAAAGTTTGGCAAAAAGTGAAGTTACATTATTAAAAGAATTTTCAAGATTGGCCAAAATTGTGGACAATTCTACTTATTTTATTGCAATGTGCTGAGCAATATGCTCAAGCACCTTATTATCAAATTTGTTTTCAGCCTTTTCAATTAATTTTTCTTGACCAGAGGTGTCCTCATTGAATTTATTTACAACCTCTTCTAACTGAATCAAAATGTGTTGAGTAGAATCTATTTCAACACCTATAGCATCTGTAATTATATTCTTGGAATTCTCAATTATTTTGTATTCCTTATCCCTTTTAGATCTTAATTGCTTCTGCATAGCTTTCATCTCTATTAGTTGACTAGCAAATCTCATCTCTTCAATGGTAGCATTTTCATAGTCAATCTTTGGAATCACTATCTCTATGTCTAAGTCAATATCTTTTGGAATTTCCTTTCCAATGATCAGAAGTCTTAATGGATGCTTTTGTTTGACTTCTGTGATGATTGGTTTGATCTTAGGAATAGACACAATAGTGGAGATGGAACGACTAGTAGTAAAAATTGGGATAGGACTTGAGGATTGAATGCCAATTGAAGTACTTACCAGATAAAAAATTGGAATACTACCCAAAAATGATGATACACTCGATATAACAATATCTGAACTAATTGGATTTGAAGTAGATGCAGATAATGCTGAAAAAATTGTAGAACAAGCTAGAACTAACAAAATTGGGGAACTTACTATTATACTAACTAATGATGATGGAGTTGAGGAGGCTAGTTCAGTACCTGAAGAAGAGGGTTGTAGCTCTGTAGATGAAGTGGTAGACACTTCCATTAATGATACTTGAAGCTATGATGTGGCAGGTGTAGATGATAAATCTGATGTAGATGCTATCAAACCTACTGAAGCTGACTCCAACCTTGATGATGTGATAGTTTTTGGTGGAGAGTGAGGAAGGGATGCAATCACTGCTGCTGCAAATTTTTACTGGATCATCTTCCTCCTTATCTTCCTCTTTAGCTTCTTCCTCCATTCCTTCTTCCTCCTTGTCTTCTTCCATTAGTGCATGCAACTCTTCTGGTGAGATTTTGATGGATGAAGTGTCATTAATATCATCATTTTCATTGTTGTCATCATCCTTGATTTCTACTGGGTCTTCACTGGACTTATGCAGATGATAGATGTTTTTCCACATGTTTGTTGCATCATTTAAAACATGCTCAATGTCTTTGGTTAAAATCAAATAGGTGTGAAATTTGATCATCATTTTACCTTCATGGTTTTTCATTTCAGTCTTTGAGACTTGGTCTAAGATTCTTCAGAGATTGCTCATAGATGTCTTTTACCATTTGGGAGGCTGACTCCCATCTCGATTGCAATCTCTCCAGTAGTTCTTTGGAGATTTGAGAGGCAAGCTAGTCCAGGGAGTATTTCCATTTACTCATCTTAGAGAGTACCAGTTCCTCAATCTGCATTTTCTCAGCATCTGTTCTTGTTTCAAATTCTAATGCCTTGAAATTTGTGATGCCTGCTCCTTCTTCCAATTGTTTGAGCCTTTCTTCAAATGTGGGTGGAGGCTTGACCAATATAGGTTCCTGCTTGCCTTTTTTGGTTCTTCTTGTGAATACTATAGTAGGCTTCTTCTTAGGTTTGGTAATGATTGCTTTACCTTTCTTCTTCGGAGGTTATCCTTTAGATTCTTGTTCTTCTTTTTCTTCTTCTCCTCCTTTTTCTTCATCATCTTCCTTGTCCTCACCTTTTCCTTCTATTAGCATCAGTGGACCGGTTGTAGTTTTCAATTTGGCTATCTTCCTCTTGCCTTTGCTTATGGCCTGTGGTAGCTTGATTTCAAGCTCAATTCTGGCCTTGGCTTCATCATAAGTCCCAAAGGTAGGGATGTTAGGAATAGCTGGTTCATTCACCAGTTCCTCAATGATGTGTCTTGCTTCATCAATATTTAATTCATAAGGCAATGGTTTTACCCATGCCACTCGAGTTATGACTTCCTGTATGTACACTTTATCATAGTCAACTATGAAATATATATCATCTTTATAATCCTCAACAAGCTTAGGAGGAATTCTGAACCTGTTATTCATCCTTTCCTTGAAGTCTTCAAAATGGTTATCCATGACTTTGTCAAAATTTTCACCCATTTCCGCTATAAACTCATTAATCTAATATAGAATTGGAATGTCTTTTCTCCATACTACTATTCCTTTTGATGGAAAGAATTTTTGCACATAAAAGAAAAAGAAAATTAATAATGAGCCAAATTTACAAGGGTTATTCTTTGAAGTCCTAATACTTTCCATATTCTTGTTTAAATATTTTAACAGTAAGTCTACCAAGTCATATTCCAAATTTTTATTTACTATCTTAAATGCTAAATCCACAACCTCACATGGTACACTATTCAGTCTGCTAGAACTGTATAGTTTATATGCAATAACATAAATGCCAAATCTAAGTTCCATGTTAGATATATTGTTAAGCTTTAGTCCTCTTCCATCCCATTCTACTAGGGTTTTCTTCTGTAACTCATCTCGACCTAGGGTTTTAGTTGCTTTGGCTTTGCTAAGCATAGGTAAACCCGTGATCTTATGAATCATCTTCTTGGTTATCAATATGGGTTGCTCCAACCACAACTGACCATTATGTACATGGCTTAGAACATATCTTACCCATTTAACTTGGAAATTCCTTGGTAGGTGCGGAATGTGGGTCAAGCCTTTTTCTTCTAAGTGTTTATGCTCAGGTTTTAGGGCTCCATCAACACATATTTGTTCCAAGGAATTCTCCACATCTAATGTACCAATTTGTTGAATAGTGCATTTGAAATGAGTGTGAATATCATTAATAAGAAGTACCTTAGGTGGAATATGTGATTGAGCTCTGTGTGGCTCAAGTGATTCAGCAATTGTGGGCACTAGTTTGAATTTTGGGGCTTTCCATTCGACTCCTTTCATGAACATTTCAGAACCCCTCTTTGCCTTGCTGCTACTGGTGCTTGTGGATGCTATTGCTGCTCAGTGGATGATAAATTCTTCAAAAAAATTCTTTGAAGGAAATTTTCTTCAAATTACTTGGAATCACTGGCGTGCAATTGGAAATCTTTTAGCTCTGAGTATCTTTAAGTCATGGTGAAAAATGAAATTGAATTCTACCTTCTGATGGAAATACTATATTAATGCTCAGTACAAAGGTAGCTGAGATGACATAGTGTGTGCCAATCTGTCATTGATTTACTTGGTAAAACCTTGAAACTCGGTGGTCGAAAAAAATCTTTGATACTCCCAACCCAGCTCGGTAAGGTCTTTAACCAACCTTGCTCAGTAGATGCAACATGCTAAATGATAACTTTTGTTTGATCCTTGTATCTAAAATACTAATTTGATCATTTGCACTCTTTCACTCTAGAACTGCTTAAGATATGGCTAGAAGATGCAGTTCTTGATTCTTCTTAAATCTAATTGGAAATGGTGGAGTCACCCATTTCTTGAGTCACATGAGCATCATTTGAACTCTCTTGCTTGGTAGATTTAGGAATCCACTATTGTCTCATCTACTTCTGAATGTTATCATCTTTAGCTTTCTTTTCATCTTCAATTCTTCCAATATTCATGCAATTCTTGGCTATATGACCAAGTTTAGTACATGTGTAACATCTTATGGTTGTACCCCTCTTTCTTAAGTGATGTCTTGCACAGTTTATCCCAATGTGTCCATATTCTCCACAATAGTGACACCTGCACCAAGTATTGTAGTCCCAACCAAATATTGCTTTGATAATTTGTTTTGCTGGATTGAATGTTTTTGATTTTCATTCAGATGCCTTGTGACCTTGTTTCTTGCATTTGTGACATTTGCCTTCAAATTTTGGTTTCTCTTTGCATTCATTATCTTTATGACCATGCTGAATGCAGTTGAAGCATTTTCCATTGAATTTTTTCTTTCCATTACTCTAACATTTTTTTGATGTATGACCTATCTTGCCATAGTGATTGTAAGTGGGTCTTTGATTCCTTTGGGAACCTTATTTGGAGGATTCACCTTCTTCCTTGTATCCAAGACTAGCTTTACCTTTTTTTCTATGAAGATTCTACTCATTTTGTTCATGTCTGTTTGAGATTTCATCATTCTTTCATTGACTTGCCTTTCAGTGATCAAGTCATTTTCCAAACTTCCATTGATTTGTCTTTCAGATCTAAGATCACTTTGTAAGCTTGCATTGATTTGTCTTTTAGTGATAAAATAATTTCTCAAACTTTCGTTCTCAGATCTTAGATTCATAATTTCTTCATTTTCATTAGATAGTTGACCTACAAGATCTTCATATTTAAGGGATTGAATATTTCTTGCCTCTAAGTCTTCATTTTCCTTGTTTCTTTGTTCCAAAACTTCACATAGCCTGATTGATTGGATTTCTTGTTCTCTTTTAAGATTTCTTACTTCTTCCTGCAAAGAACCATTCTTTGCTAGGAGTTCCTTCATTTCTTCATTTGAACTACTTGATGGTAAAAGGTCTTCAATATTTTCTTCAACATACTGGTGATCATTCATTTGTCTTGCAAGTTCCTTCCTTCTTTTTAGAGATTGAGAAAGATGCTCCTTTACTTCTTTGAGTAGAGCCATGGCCATTCCCAAATCTAGCTTTTCATTTTCAATAGATTTGTCAAGTTTGACTATCTCCATAGTCCTTGATCTTTGCTCAAGCTATCAAACTTTATCCTAAGAACCACAAAACTCTGATACCAATTATTGGAAATATTCAAGATAAGATAGGTTACTGAGAGGGAAGGGGTGAATCAGTAACTTATATAACTTTTAAGAAATTCAACATTTTAACCATTCATCATTCAATGATCTAATCTACTGCATAAATGAAAGATCAAACATTCATTGCCCATGTACACAAAGATTTGGTGACCCAGAAACCTTCCAAATAGAAAGTAAAACTAGGGTGGGGATGATGCCCACAAAACTTCAATACTACAGCATAAAGTTGGCCTGTTAAGGCTTACAATAATCACTTCTAGTGATCTGCCTTGTTAGGAGCAAGTAGGACTGCTAGATCCACCTTGTTAGAGGATTTACAAACATATAGTGAAGTATGCACTTTGTTAGGAGATTTACAAAAAGATTGTTAAGTCTACCCTGTTAAAGGATTTATAAATTGATTCACTTGTTAGGATGAAGTAGTGGATCTATTTACAACTATTTTCTGATAAGATCTTTTCTACATTGATCACCTGATGTGATAGATATAACTTTTCTGCTCCTATGTTGACCTTGCTATGTTCCCTTTTACTCTGCTGCTGATTTGCTTTCGCTTTTCTCAAAATATAGCAATACCTTCTTCACATGCGAACATTACTCTCTTTATATTTTCATACCTATTCCATATTGCAAATGATATCATACATTACATATATACCATTCCAATATTTATAATTGCAAGGTTGACCAAAACACAAGTGAACAAAACATTACTGAGTCAGCCAAATAGTAGAAAACTTGGGTTCCTCAAGCTGACTCGGTGACCTTTTGATACTTGGCATCCACTACATTACTTGGCATCATCATGCACTTAGTAGGAATAGAGGGTCGGTTCATACTAGCCACACAACATTTCTTGGAACTCAATAACCATTGGTGACTTGATAGATATAGTGTCACTCGATAGAAACTAACTTCTTCATTTACCTTGCTTTTCTCGGTGAACACTAAGTCCTTCATTTAACTTTTTCACTTGATAAAAACTGAGTCTTTTGTTTACCTTTTTCACTCGGTAAACATTGAGTCCTTTGTTTACCTTTTTCACTCGGTAAACAATAAATCCTTTGTTTACCTTTTTCACTCGGTAAACATTGCTAAACTTCTCATTCACTCGGTATCCTCTGGAATGCTTGGTGAGAACTGTTTACCTACTAAATTTATAAGATAATCACTGAATTCTTGGTATACACTGTAGACTAAGTGATGAGCTAGATAAGCATTTAGAATTGAATAAGTGTTTGCACTAATGACAAATATATCATAATTAGGGTACAAGTCACAGAGTGAGAATGATGCCCATACATAGTTGTACGATTATGGAATATGCCAAATTAAGAGATTGCTTGATTAAGGGTTACAATAGATTTTTCAAATGCTACCTAGTTAAGGGATTTCCTTGAAGACCTATTAAAGTTTTTCCCTATTAGGAGAAACCTTATTAGATGAGCTTAGACACTCTTTTTAGAATGCTAACTGGTTAGATGATTTTACAATAGACTTGTTAGGGCCACTTTATTAGGGGTTTTATTGGCATAAATTGTTAGAGAGTGGAATAAATTTTTAGAGAGTAACAACTAACAACATGATTTATTGTTTGTACTATTCTACTAAATTAGATCTAATTTAGTTCTACAAATATCAACATACCATTCTCACATTCTCTATTCTAGCTCTATATATACTATGATTACAAATTTCATCTTTCCTTATTTACTCTAATATACAACCACAATGATCTTCCACCTTGTCATGATCAGAAACCCTAAACCTAAATCCAATGATCAAAATCAACTTACTCATCTAATCATCCTATCATCCTCACATCTTATCTTTTCCTTAATGTTTTTTGACCTTGTAGAAACTTCTTAATGAATCCATTCTTTAACTTATTTCTTTGAGATTCATGTCATCTCCCTATGCCTTGAATTACACTATAACCTTCTAGTTATCTATTTGAGATCATGTAATCCAAAATTAACTCTATTTTCTATATTCAATGATAAGACTTTCATGATTTCTAATAAGACTCCTTATAACATAATAGAGTTACTCATCATTTGTTCCAATAATTCAACTTCTAGTTTGTCAATAGATCTTTAGTTCATCAATAAGATACTCTCTTTCCTATAAGCCTTTCCCATTTACTTATAAAGTCTTACCCATTCTAATTGATTGAAACATCATTATCTATACTCTAAATCATCTCAGCATCTTCATAAACCATATCCAACATATTCCTTCATAGATTTGATAAATCATTCAAATGATTTAACTATTCTCATTGTCTTGTTTTAATCATTACCCTATTCAAATCATCTCATCAAACCTTTCATACACTTTTACTCATCCTATAACTCATTCTTTCATCTTATAGATATGTAGTAACAATTCAAAACAACATATCCATGACTTTGACATCAATTCTAATAATACAATTTGTTATCTTGATTATGTCACCCTTATACCATTATCCAATCAACAACTTTAACTTCTTAGCCTAGTAATCAGTTATGACAACAAATCACAATACCTTTATTACTATTCCTATTTTTGATCACATTCAAGTTAAGCTTGGTATGTTGTGGCTATCTTCTATGCGTGTTGTAGCCTCTCCTATTTAATTAGTGCATAAAATTTCCTCATAAAGGAGAAATTGTAACCATAAATCATTCTCTTTATAAATACCCTCACCCTCAAGATTGTGTTGAGATATATGGGTATTGTCCATCTATCCCTACAACACCACCTAAGTATCCTAATCATTTTTTTCAATATTATAAAAATTATAAGGTAAAAAATATAGTTGATCTTAGTATTCCTAAGGTTGATCCTTGTGCAACTATCTCACCTACCTTGCCTATTAATCTACCTATCATTCCTCAAATAGTTCATGTTACCTCCTTAGTACCTATGATCATTTCATACCCAACCATTTAAGTTTATCTCATAAACCCATTTGCAACCATATTGCTTATCATTGTTGCAAGAACTATCAAGATAAGGCTAAGGCTTGTGTTCTTTCTTCTTAAGTTACTTCTTCATCTTAAACTTTTCCTTACTTTGATCAACCCATGTTTGGACGTTTGGAGGAAATTAGTCATAGTAACTTGTAAATATACAAACATGATGATTTTTTTCATATATTAGATTCTATTAGTATTTATATGGAGGATACTCTTGATGATGATTCTAATGATGATGAATATAAAAATATTGATATAGACTATGATTTTCATAAAATTCTTTCTACATAGTTAATACTCATAGTGAAGAGCATAATGACTCCCACTAGAGTTCTTGCTTAGATCTAGTAGTGTTGGATGTTGTTCCTCTCATGATTTTCCTACCTTTCCCTAATGAAATGGGGAGGAAGGATATGACATGCTTGATATTAAGTTCTCTAGAATGTTAGTCTTTGTGTGTTCATGTTGTTGTTTACTAATGTTGTGCTCTTTGTTATATGTTTTGTCTAGATTGTTTTAGATGATACTTGTTTCTCCATTAGTGCAAGATGATAAGGTAATTGAACATGACATACATATTTCTATATTTGTACCTCTCTTCTTCCATATGTCATTACATATTATGTTTCATATGTACTACTATTAGTGCATGTTCCCTTGTGTAGTCTTCTTAGATGCTTGTGAAATGGTAGCACTGATTCTTTTAGGTCCCTTTGTTGCTAGTCTAAAAAGAATCTTCTTTAGATCTCTTATTCATTGCATTATAGTTATTATTCCTTTGGGGCATGATGAAATTTCTTACTTGATATAATATTACATATGATTATATGATCATACTGATCCCAAAGTTAGTAGATCTCTTAATGCTCTCCCTTTAATCATGTGTTTATTTCCCTTACATTTTTCTCTCTTAGGGGCATTTATTAGTACAAATATTCTTAGCGGATGCATGTACACTTTCATTAAAGCTATTAATCCCTTTAAGGCATTTCCAATCACTTAATTATGGGGACATACACTCTAGTCACTTTTGCACACATGCACATTGATAGTTTAGTTTCCTCTATTAAACTACTAATAGTTCATGGAGGCTTGATATTTTTTCTTTTGGATAAATAAGAGAGTGGGGGGGGGGGGGGGGTGTGAATTTTTTATGTTTATTTATCCTATGGCTTATTTAGACAATTTTTGTAGCAAATAAACATTGTAAACAATCACTCATTATACAAATTCAACTTATCAATTAACTCATGCAATCGCTTTACTCCAAATTGTTCATTCAATGTTATGTTATAACTGACTGCTAGTAATAAAACTTAGTTATTATTGACCATTAAATTAGTTGTTACCAAGTTGTAGTAGAATGAAAATAACATGAAAATAAACTTTCAACACAACTAGATTTACATATTTCCCACCAAGATTTTTAACATAGAAGACTTGTAAAGGGAAAGACCACCAGGGATTAGAAACCCAAAAGTTTCACTTTTTTAAAGTGATCTTGGCTATGAGCCAACCTTGTTACAGGTTACATGCACATTGTTAAAGTGACCTTGTTAGAGGATTTTAACCAAAAGATAATCTAGACCTTATCACTCCTTGATCCTATATAAAGAGTGGCTTGGTCTAAAGGACTTACAAAAACCACTAATCGATGTTACCATATAGGATTTCAAAGCCTTGTTAGGTCCACTTACTCTATGATATTGTTTTCTACAATGATTAGAAAGTAACAATATAAATTGATTTGTTTAGGTATAACACTACCATGCTTGTTCAAATATCCTTTCTATTCTTGTCTCTTTCTAATCTCCATCTTTTGATCTCCTTTCTTTGTTCTCTTGACTAGTTGAAACACTCCTCCATTTCTCCTTACTTCAACTCTTCTTAGTTCACTTTGCTCAACTATCTTCTTCTAGCTTCAACAACTTTGCATTCACAATAACTGTATCATCACTTGATCAACTTGTAACTATCAACCTCATTTGCAACAAAAAAATGTCTTGAACATCTCCTTAAATAGTCATCTCTATTCTTCCAGATTATTCTATTTATTGTCTCTTAATCACAATCACTAATCTCAGATTCATACACAATACAATGGACCTAGACACTCAACAAATATAATTTTTTACTCATCCTTATCTTTCTTCAATATCCATCATCATATCTTTATTGATTTTTCTTAGTCATTGATCTTGTAACAAAATTTGACTTGTGCCTTTGAACATATCAAACATTCTATTTTTTTCTCAAAAGTCAACCTCAGATTCCATCTTTTACTATTTTGTTCTTCCAGTTTCTACTCAGTGAACATAACATTTGAGTCAGGTAATGTAGTTCTTGGTCAACCCTAGAATTTCTTAGACAATACTAAACTTCTTTTTTACTTTTCCAACTACTTAATGAACACTGTAGTCACTCAATAAATACTACCTTCCATCTTTAACCTTGTTAGTAGGTTAAGCTTGTGTAACTCAATACAATAAAATATTACATGATTGTAAAACAATCAAACCATGATACATTATCACTACTCAACTCATTCAAATGCTCATTGAATACCATACTTATCAACTTTATCTTCAACATACTTTCTTCAAATCCTCTTCATGAACCAAATCCTCTTCATCAATCTAATGATATGGAACTCTACTAAATTAGCATAATGTCTAGCCAACTAAGAATTGACATCAATGACAACATAACAAGTGATATGACTCTCTTACATACATTCATATTATTACCCATTACTTTATTAGTTGGGGCTAACAATCTCCCCATTTGGCATTTATGGAACACATAACATATGATTTTACATTACAAAAAATTACACAAGATAATGGAATGTATATACTATCCAAAATACAACTTTTCATCTCGTTGTCTTTATCATTAGATTCTTTGTAACTCAGTTTGTATCTTTACCAACAACAATATTCATCAAAAATTCTCCCCCTTAGAATATGATATCATTTTGTTCAATTTTACTTTTATTCTACTCACCCTTTCTATAGCATTATTTTAATTTTATTTATTTCATTCCTTTGAAAACAAAAACTCTAATATTGTGCTTTACTAATTCTCTCCCTTTTGGTAATCTTCTCCTTTGATATTGATACAGGAGCATCTAGTGGTATAAGGGCAATCCTATACCACCCAAAAATATGCTTAGTGTTGGTTTCTATTTCAAGCGTTTTCATTTCTAGATACCCATTTGGGTCAAATAGAGATTCCAACTCTCATAGCTCCACTATTGGTTTTTTGGGTTAGAGTTTTTGAGCACCTTGGGATATGTGCCAATGTAGAAAATAGGTTTTTTTTTTTTCTAATTTAGACATAATTATAATAAGTTAGAGGGTTTAAATTGGAGGGATGATTATAATTTTAATTTAAAGAACTCTAAAAAAAGAATTAGGTCAAAAGCCTTTACGTTTTGAAAGTTATGGTAGTTTTAAGTTGCTTGGAGACCTCCTAAGAGCATTTTAAAGTTAAATTTGAGGCACTAAATTGCATTGTACGAGCTCAAAATATGGGGGAAAATAAAATATAGTCCATAGGGCTAAAGAGTAATTGGAGAGATTTCTAAAAATATAAACGGTTCATTAATTGGAGTCCCAAATCAAAAGTTATGCCTCTCGAAAGTTGGACTACCATTTCTAGATTCTTCTAATTTTACACCAGCTTCTAGTGTGTTTTCTAGAACCTTTTTTTTTGGTGGTGGAAACCAAATGGAATATTATAAAATTTATTCCTAACCCTAAACCTAAATTTGTTTACTTAAGGACCTTTCTGGCTTTGTAAAGGCAATTTTTGGTGGAGTTTGAGAGAAGGTATTGTGAGAAGGGTTTTCTCCAAAATTTGATAACATTGTAAGGCCACATGGCATGTTTTTGAGTATATTTTTGTTGTAATAAAGGTAATATCATATTTTTTATAATAATAATATTCTCCTTTTCATTTTGTGTTCATTTTTTCTTGGATTGTGCCCTCATCAAGTGGTATTAGAGCATTTTTTTTGAGTGTGTAGATAGAGCGTCGACTATGAGGCACTTTGCACTAGGACTGTGTGGTTGTGGGTTTTAATAAAAGAAGATGCCTCCATGAAGGGAGTGTGGTGGAAAGGCCAAATTTGTTTATCCTAATGTTAGAGCCCTCCAAAGACAAGTCCATCCATTGCAGGAGGAGATCCACAGAGGGATGAATGTTTCCATAGGTGACAAAATTGAGAAATAAAATGAGGAAGGAAATATTGGGTAGGAAGGGGAAGGAGATAGAGAAGTCCTAAACTAGGTGGAGGAAAATCTTTTTAGGGCCATTCCCAAGCTTGGAAAAAGACCTAAAATTGACGTCAACATGTTTTTGGGACATCTAAACTCGGATGAGTTGATCGATTGGATAAATGAGCTAGAGGAATATTTTGAATATGACGATATCGGGGACCTTGATAGGGTTAAGTTTTTGAAGGCCAAAATGAAAGGCCATGCCAAAATCTAGTGGCAAGAGATTCAATTGGAAAGAAATAGAAGAGGAAAGGAGAAAATCATAGGATGGGATTGTATGGTGGACAAACTAAAGTATTTTATTCCTATTGATTATGGGCTTGATTTGTTCAAGAAGATGCATGAGTTAAAGAAAGTAGGAAAATCTATCCAAGAATGCATAGAGAAGCTTTACTGAGTCCTTATTAGGGTAGGGCATGCAAAAGAAAACAAGGAGAAGGTTCTCTATTACCATAGTGGGATAAGAACTAGCATTCAAGATGAGTTAAGTCTGCTTAGAATGACTAGCATTGAAGAGGCATACTAGTTTGCCTTGCAAGTTGAGGAGAAGTTAAACAAAAAGTTTGATGGAAGGAAGAGAGGGTGAAATCAAGGAGGAAGGGGTGATGGTAGGTCATTTGTAGGCCAAAATGAGAACCATAAGAAAAATGAAGATGTGGGTACTAGTTGAAACTAGAGGAACGATGGTTTCAACCACTTTTGTAATCGAAACTTTGGAGATTAGAGAGGAAGAGGTAGAAAATGTTGGAAAGGTTTAGGAAGAGAAGGCTTCTATGGTACCTATTTTCATTTCACTAAAGAAGGTAATTGTACCTTTGAATGCCCTCACCACCAAAGAAGGAAAAATAGTAGAGCTGATGGTTAAGAAAGGGTTGCTCATATGGATGATGATGCATAGCCATCACATTTAGAGGATGTAGAAAGAGGAGAGGTTCTAGTTAATGAAAAGGTCTTACTGAGTAGTGGAACTAAAACTAGACAAAGGAGGAGTTTGTTTCATACCAGGTGCAAATGCAAGGGTAAATGTTGTGATGTGATTGGTGATGGTGGAAGTATTGAAAACTTGGTGTCAAAGGAGATGGTCTCAAAGCTAAATCTCAAGAGGGAGAAATACCCCCAACCCTATTGGATTTCTTGGGTGCAAGATGATCATAAGGTCTTGGTTAGTGAGAAATGTTTGGTAAAGTTCAAGATTAGGAGTTACCATGATGAGGCTCTCTATGACATCATTCCAATGGATGTCTTCCATTTGTTGTTGGGAAGGCTGTGGCAGTTTGATAGGCATGCTATACATGATGGTCATGAAAATACATACTCTCTGACAAAGGATGGAGTGCATCAAAAATTGAAGCCCTTGATAAATAAGGGTGAAAAGGTATGCAGTAGTGCTAGGGTATGTCTTGTTGACGAAAATTTGTTTTTGGATGGCATAAAATATCAGCATATGTATTATGCTTTGATTCCTAGAAAAGATAAGGAAGGTAGTAGTGAAGTTCCACTTGAAGTTTCAGGTCTATTAAGTAAGTATGGAGATGACATCTCTAATAATGTTCTAGAAGGGTTGTTGCTAGTAAGGAAAATTAGTCATCAAATAGATTTAGTCCCTGGAACTAGCTTTCCTAATAAGGCTACTCATAGGATGACTCCTACTAAGACTGAGGAGCTAAATAGACAACTTCAAGAGCTATTAAGGAAAGACTTAATTCAAGAGAGCTTGAGTCCATGTGTAGTACTTGCAGTGCTGGTGCCAAGGAGGGATGGAGAGTGAAGAATGTGTATAGACTCTCAAGCTATAATTAGAATAACCATCAAGTATCAATTTCCTTTTCCAAGAATGGATGATCTTATGGATTGTTTGAATAGAGTTTAGTACTTCACAAAGAGAGATCTCAAGAGTGGCTATCACTAGATACAAATATTAGAGGGAGATGAGTGGAAGACTGCATTCAAGACCAAGGATGGTCTATATGAGTGGTTAGTCATGCCCTTTGGACTAACCAATGCACCAAGCACCTTCATTCAACTTATGAATGAGGTAGTAAAGAAAATTTTGTGAAAATTTGTTGTTGTCTATTTGGATGATATTTTTATTTTCAGTAAGTCTTTGGATGAACATTTATTGCACATTCATAGTGTCCTTAAAAGGTTGAGGGATAAAAAATTGTTGATTACTTTGAAGAAGTCTAGCTTTTTCAAAAGGGAGTTAGTCTATTTGGGGTTTTTTGTATTAGCCAAGGGTCTCAAAATGGACCTAGAGAAGGTGTTACCAAGAATTTTTAATTACTGAAGAAGGTGACAGAGCAACCTATGTTGGCAATTCCCAATTTCAATAGAGTGTTCTAGGTGGATTCCCATGCTAATGGTAGTGTTATTAGGGCTATATTGAGCCAAGAAGGTAAGCCTATTTCCTACTTCAGTGAAATATTGAATGATGCAAACAAGAAGTATTCTGTTTATGATCAAGAGTTCTATGCAATAGTTTAGGCCTTAAAGAAATGGAGGCATTATTTATTGCCAAAAGAATTTTTTTTGTATACTGATCACCAAGTACTGCAATACCTAAATAGCCAAGGTAAATTGAATCAGATACATTTGAAATGGGTAGAGTTCATGAAAAGCTATACATTTGTATTAAAATATAGAAGTGAAAGGTCTAATAGTGTTGTAGATGCATTAAGTAGGAGACAATTGTTGTTGATGGCAATGTAGGTTGAAGTGGTTGTGTTTGATGAACTCAAGAATCTGTACCCTGAGGACCTTGACTTTGCAAAGGCTTGGAAGGCTTGTAAATAACATATTACTCTAGATAGTACCAAGTGGCTAGATTACATGATTTAGGATGGCATGTTGTTCAAGGGAAGTCAATTATGTATTCCAAGGAGTTCCATGAGGGAAAAATTGATCAAGAAGAAGCATAGTGGATAGATGGTAGGACACTTTGGTTGAGATAAGACCATTTCCATTATTAGAGAACATTATTTTTGGCCTCAATTGTCACAAAATGTGAAGAAGTTTGTGTAGAGTTTTCAAGTATGTAAAACAACCAAAGGATTTAGTCACAATACTAGACTTTATCAACCATTGTCTACTCCATCAAAGCCTTGGGAGGACATCAGTATGGATTTTGTTCTTGGATTTCCAAGGACATAGAGGGGTAATGACTTAGTATTTGTGGTGGTTGATAGGTTCTCCAAGATGGCACATTTCATTCCATGCCTCAAGACTCATGATGCAGTGCATATTACATATTTGTTTTTCAAAGAGGTGGTGAGGCTACATGGTCTCCCAAAAAGTATTGTTTCTGATAGAGATACTAAATTTGTTGGATATTTTTGGAGTACTTTGTGGAAGAAGTTCAAGATAGAATTGAAGGTTAGTTCTACACATCATCCATAGATTGATGGACAAACAAAAGCAGTGAACAGAAGTCTAGGCAATTTGCTGAGTTGTTTAGTAGGAGATAAACCCAAGGGATGAGATTTGATTCAACCACAAGTAGAGTTTTCTTACAATAATTTTCTAAATAGGAGTACTAGTAGATCACCATTCCAAATTGTGCATGGGAGTAGTCCAAGGACTACAACAAATTTGAGGAAGATGGAGCAAGGGGAGAGGACAAGTGCTGAAGTAGAAGACTTTGCTAAACATGTCAAGAACCTACATGAGGAGGTACAATCACATGTTACCAAGATGAACCTATAGTATAAGGCTAGGGTAGATCAAAAGAGGAGACATAAGGAGTTCCAAGTTGGAGATCAAGTTATGGTACATTTGAGAAAGGAACGATTTCCAATGGGTAACTACAACAAGCTAAAGATGAAGAAATTTGGCCCCTACAAAATTTTGAAGGAACATGATTCAAGGATTGCATATGAGGTGGAGTTGCTTGATGTGATTCAAATTTCTCCTATTTTCAATATTTTAGACTTAATAGAATATAATGATGATGGTGAAAATGAGGAGTTGATGCTAGAGCCAGGTCCAATTCCTACTTTTGCAAAGGAAGAGATTGAAGAAATTTTGGATAGTTGTGTGGGCTAGAGTAATAGAAATAGGTAGTATGAAGAATACGTAGTGAAGTGGAAAGGATGACTAATGGAAGACTCAACTTGGATATCCACAATGGAGGTTTCCCATTTGGGTTTTCCTCTACCAGCTATAAAGTGACAGGATCACTTTTCAATCTACCCTGGGTGTTTGATGCAAGAGCATCCAATGGTGGAAGAGCAATCCTGTATCACCCAAAAATATGCTTAGTGTTAGTTTCAATTTAAAGTGTTTTCATTTCTAGATATCCATTTGGGTCAAATAAATATTCCATCTCTCATAGCTCCATTATTGGTTTTTTGGGTCAGAGTTTTTGAGCACCTTGGGATATGTGCCAATATAAAAAAAGGTTATTTTGTAATCAAGCCATAATTATAATTAGTTAGAGGGTTTAATTTGGAGGTATGATTATACTTGTAATTTAAAGCACTCCAAAAAAAGGATCAGGTCAAAAGGCTTTATGGTTTGAAAGTTATTGCAATTTTGAGTTGCCTAAAGACTTCTTAAGAGAACTTCAAAGTTAAATTTGAGGCACTAAATGGCCTTGTATGGCTCAAAAAAATGGGGGATGATAAAATCTAGTCTATAAGGCTAAAGAGAACTTGGAGAGCTTTCCAAAAATGTAAACAATTTGTCAATCAGAGTCCTAGATCAAAAGTTATGCCTCTAGGAAGTTGGACTACCAATTTTGGATTCTTCTAATTTTACACTGACTTTTGAGATGTTTTCTAGAACATCTTATTTTGGTATTGGATGCCAAATGGCATATTCTAAAATGTATTCCTAACTCTAAACCTAACTTGGTTTACTTAACAACCTTTCTTGCATTGTAAAGGCAGTTTTTGGTGGAGTTTGGGAGAAGCTACTATGAGAAGGGTTTTCTCTAGAATCTGATAACATTGTAACCTCATAGGGCATGTCATGGAGTCTATTTTTGTTGCACTAAAGGTAATAGCATACCATTTTTGACAATAATATTCCCCTTTTCCTATTGTGTTCATTTGTTCTTGGATTTTTCCCTCGTTAGATATTCTATTCTTCCTCCTATTTTTACTACTAATATTATCCCCCTTTGGAAGCAATGCCAAAGATCATTATAAATTTCAATATGAAACTTATTGAACCTTGTAGTTATCCTTGTACCTTGCACTTACAATTTTCATTAGTTTCATCTCAGTATTTTTCACAACTTTAGAAATATTTCTAAGGTTTGAACTCTCGCATTACCTCCACAAAGATATTTCAATTCATCATGAATTGATTCAACATGCATCTTCACCTAGTAAGATTTGGATAGGGGTAGGACCCCAAGTTTACCTCTTAGATACTCAAAAACATCTTTAGGCAATGCCTTAGTAAATATAACTACACTTTTCTCTTTTGATTTCACATATTAAAGAATTTCTTGTTTCTCTTTTACTTTCTCCCTAAAATAATGATAATTGATTGATATGTGCTTTGTATTTGCATGCATCACCATATTTTTTGAAATATTTGTTGTATTGGTATAGTAAAAAATAAATAGTAACTAGCCTAGTTATCTCTTCTTGGAAAACTTCCAAGAGTTTCTCACTCCATAGAATATTTGAACAATAGATTGCAGCAAAAACATATTCAACCTTAGAAATATATTGTGGAATACAACTCTCTTTCTTGTTTATCCATGTTATCAATCTTTCTTCTAAACAATAAAGCTCCACTACTTGTTCTTTTTCTATCATCAATATTACCAGCCCAATCAAAATTTGTGTAGACTTTAGGACTAAAGTCATCATCTTGTTTGTACCATAGGCCATAATCTTTAGTTCCTTTAAGATATCTGAATATCCTTTTCATAGAAGCCATTTGTTTCTTCTTTGTACTAGATGAAAACCTTGCAACTATACCAACAAGTGCAACATTTGGTCTACTATGTACAACATACTATAACTTACCAATCATAGATATTTATTGTCTCTCATTCGCCTCTCAAGTAGTGTCTTCTTTGATAATTTTACTCCATCACCATAGGTGTACCAACTTGCATTAACTCATTCATCTTGAATGTCTTCAAGATTTTTTCACAAAGTTAGACTGAGTCACATATAAATATTTTCTTGTTTGATAAACTTGTAATCTAATGAAAATTTTGATCTCACCAAACATTGACATTTTAAATTCTTTACTCTTTTGATACACAACTATCTTACATACCATGTTATTTCATCAAAAAATTATGCAATCAACAAATATTTTGAGAATCAATACCATACTTTCAAATTCACATTTTATGTATAGATTATTGTTCTCACTTGCTCTAAAACAAATCCAATCTTAACAAAATATGAATGTAGCATTTCATACATTGGTCTCAATGCTTGTTTCAATCCATACAATTCCTTGTTCAATTTGTAAACCATATTCTTCTTATTAGGTTCAATGAAACCTTCAAGTTGTTCAATGTATACTCCTCTTCAAGTATTCCATTCAGAAATCTAGATTCAATTTGATATACTTTCAACTTCTTGTATGTAGCATATGCTAAAAATGTTCTTACTCCTTCCAATCTTTCCACAAGTAAAAAAGTATCACCATCATCTATTCCTTCTTGTGCATAACCTTTGAAAACCAATCTTGTCTTGTTTCTCACCACTTCTCCAATCTTATTCAGCTTGTTTCTCACATATTAGGACAACACATGTTTATTTCTTTGAATTTCAACATTTTCTCCACTTGGTAGGGGTTCAACTTCATGCTTCACTTGTACTATCAAATGATTGGGTATAGCATCCTACTACTCTGGCACTATTGTTTGATGCTCAATGTATCATTATGTAACTTGGGTAATATATTAGGCACCTCTTAATAGACATATACAAACTTGTTTTACTCTTTATGTTTATTCTTTCTTTCAACATCATGTTTCTCTTCAAACTAATCAAATATTACATTTGCACTTTCGGTTATCTTGTTAGTAGCTTTTTTCAAACACTTATAAGATTTTCTCTTAGATGAATAACCAAGGAATATACCTTCATCTCCTTTTAAATAAAATTTACCATTCCTTGCATCCTTATGAACATAATACCCACTTCCAAATATTTTGAAATAACTTACATTCTGTGTATGACCATTTCAAAGTTCTTAAGATATCTTGTTTTTCCCTTTCTTCAATTGAACTCAATTGAGAATATAAACAATGGTATTGATTTCTTCTCTATAAAATATTTGAGTAACCTCTTTTTCAATCTCCCATGTCCTTTCACAATCCATAATTGATTTGTTTCTCCTTTCAACAATCCCATTTTGTTGTGGTGTCCTTGGTGTAGATAATTGTCTTTTAATACCATTCTCATAAAAAAGTTAGTCAATTCAATAGACATAAACTCACTCCCTCTATCAGATCTTAATTTTTTTAAAGATTTACTAGTTTCTTTCTAAATTCTAGATTTGTACCATTTGAACATGTACAGGGTAAAATATGGTTGATGAATAGGGTTTAGGATAATGCACATGAAAGAGACCCTAAACCCATATTTTACAAATACATATATATTATTATGATATGGGATGTAAATATAGGAGATAAATATTGAAATAAAGAAATAAAAGATACTTACCTTTGAAAAAAGAACCTACCGAAAACCTTGTTAAATAGTCTCAGAAACTATTGATTTTTGTGATCCTGAACCAAAACTATGAGATCTTCAAAATCTAGAAATATTTTTATTTTCTAAGGCTAGGTCAACCTTGACCCATGTCAATCAAGTTGACCTTGACCCAAAAGTTGACCTTGACTTGTACTACTCTAGTAAAATTTTTGTTCACGGATCTCACATGTTTGAAAAAAAGGGTATCCAAATCTACACTAATATTCACTATTCCACACCTGTACCTATAATAAAAATGGTTTTGTTTGTTAGCTGGTAGGTTTTCCTTAGTCAAACCCTAGTTTGAATCAACCTTGAAATTGAATTGAAATTGCAATATGTATAAATGAAGTAAATGGAACTATTCTCCTTGCTTATATTGAAATCCTTGTGGAGGATTCAAATCCTTGAATCCACAAGAAGGTATGCTCCAAATGAATATAGAATTATGTGTAGTATGTCTTCAATTAATGGTATTAGATCTTCAACACCAATCTTGAATGGATCTTGGATTAGAAAGAGGCTTGAATGGAAATGGATGAAGCTTCAACAAGAGGGCTCCATAGAGCTTGAATCCTTTGATGGCTACTAACGAATCTCCTTGATGAATTGAATGCTTGAACTCTTGAAACCTTGAATTCTTGAATTCTTGATGATAGAAGATCTTCACTTCATAGAAATTGTGAGTGTAAACTTCATAATATGTGGATGAAAAAGATAATGGTTAGATGAAATGAGTGAGGAATGCTTCCTTATATAGAGGTCTAGTGTAGAAACTTCTAGAGAAGACCCACATAGGAGCATTAAATCCCAATTAACCTAAACCCCTAGAAATTGACCTAAATTAAATGCAATTTAAGAGTTTACCATTTCAAAACCCCAACAACCAATCTAGAAGTGGGAAAACAATTCTTTTCAAAACTTGACGTCCAAAAATCATGGAACCTTGAAATTTGGACCTAGAGTCAGGGATGAAGTTGACCCTTCCCTAGGTCAAGGTTGAGGTTGACCTTGACCTAAAAGGTCATCTTTGACTCTAAGGTAAAAAATCTCAGGATTTTAGTCTAGAATGCTAGAAAAGTGTAGAAAGAAAGTGGAAAAGGGTGCAGAATAGGGGAAAAAGCTAGATCCAAGATAAAGATCCATTCAAGGCACCTGTAATGACCCCAAACCACTTACTTAGAGGGCTAAACACTCTTAACATGGAAGTGCTTCCATTTTAAGATGATACATAACATATCAAAAGAATATAATTTCACCTTCATGAATATAACAATCATCATTCTAGAATAATCATCCACAAACAATATGAAATATCTACCACCTTCATGAATATAACAATCATCATTCTAGAATAATCATCCACAAACAATATGAAATATCTGTCACCATAATAAATGACAATACATGTTAGACCACATAGATCAGTATGCACTAATTCTAAGATATCATTTGAAGTGTGTTTTTTTCTTGAGAAATAAATTTTTTCATCTTACCAACCTGATATTCTTTGCATATAGAATTTTTAGATTTTTTGTAGATTTGGTAAGCCTCTTATAATTTTCTTTTCACTGTGATCTTCTTCGATAAAATAAAATACCATCTCAACTACTTCTTTTTCTTCATTAGTACTAGAATCCATGTGCCCTTCCTTGATAATGTAGTATGATTTGTTACCCTTGTCTCTACAACCCCTATTCTTTTGGTACATGAAATCTTTCTTATCATTTCTATCTCTCTTACTTCTATTAGGACATTTAGGATCAAAGTGACAAACCTCATTACATTTGAAACAAATCAGGCATAGTTTACCTTTGTATTTACCATTTCCTCTTTAAAACCTTCTTTCAAGCAATACTTCAAGTTCTAACACAGGGAGTGAATGAGATAACTAGGGTCAAATGCAAACCCAACTATTCAAACTATCTGCAAGAGTAAACAAAGTGGAAAAAAAACACCGAATAACAACAAAATTGAGAGATAAAGGAACAAAGTGCCTTCATAGATTCATCATGTAATAAAATACATGCCTAGCTATAAGGCCTTATGGGTTACAACCACAATGCAATTCAAATTTGATCCACAAAGATCAAACTTTGCATTTTAGCTTGCTTCTTCTCCTTCTACCTTCTTACTCCTAACTTCCATGCCCTAATATTCTACATAAAACCTTATTAAAAAAATGCATAGTAACAAGTTGGCCTATTTCAATTACAACATGATAAAATCTTATATTAAATTCTAGGATAAGCCACAAGTTGACTCACAATAGATATTAAATATGAAATACAAATTAACTTGCAAGGTCAGCCTAAACTAGAACTAGACATAGACAACTTAGTCAAAGGACCCAAACCAATTACTATCACTTGACATCTGAATGAGCTTGGTAACCAAAGAAAACTTGACATATCTATCATATTTCCAAGGTCTACCTAATAGAATATGACAACAATCCATAGGCATAATATCATATAGAACTTCATTAGAATAATGTCCTATCTTGAACTTCACAATACATTGTTCACTTACCAATATCTTATGATCATCTTTTATCCATGAAACATGATAAGGTTTAGGATGCTTGAACTTTTTCAATTGTAACTTTGTAACCAATTCTTCTGATGCCAAATTTGTAGAACTTCCACTATTAATGATCACATTGAAATATTTTCCATCCATCTTATATCTAGTCTTGAAAAGACTTGTTCTTAGGAAAGGTTCCTCATCACTCCCCTTATTACATAAGGTTCTTCTCACCATCAAATTTTCTCTAGCCTTAGGTCTACTAGGTGAAACCCTTAGTGTCTCCTTGAACCACATGATTTCTATTACCTTGCCCACTTTCAAAAGATCTACACTCAAAAGATCTATGCTCTTCTTTGCCACATCTGAAAAAATTACAACTAAAACCATCTCTAGAATAAGAATTACCTCTTCCTTGGTGAGAACCAATACCTCCTTGGTAAGAATCACCACCTTTCCACTCAGTCTTTCCTTTATCATCATTCTTCCATTCATATGTTCCCTTATCTTGTACAAAATTGTTAGATTTGTTACCTTCTCCATAAGATCCACCTCTGCCTCTCTAGAATCTACCACCTCTACCTCTTTCTCTTTGTTCATGATTCTTTGTCAAGATCTCCTTAGCTTTCAAGTTATATTGATATGCTTCCTCCACACTTTCCAATTTCACAAAACTTATCTCATCTTGAATTCTAGATCTCAATCTATTTATGTACCTCACAATTTTCTCAACATCATTATCGACATGTCTAGAATTGATGTCCAATCTATAGAATTTCTCAGTATACACCTTCATATTCATGTCTCTTTGTCTCAAATTTTGCATCTTTCTCAACAAGCTAACTTGATAATCAATCAAAAGTATTTATTTCTTTACCCTATTCACCATCTTCAGCCAAGTCTTGATCTTCTCCTTTCCTCTTCTCTATGTATCAGTTTACAAATGCTCCCACCAAGTGAGGCATGCCCTTTTAACCTTGTAATTACAATCTTCACCTTCCTATTATTAGGAGTTTTTTCAAAGTCAAAGAACTTCTCCATTTCAAATATCTAATCGAACAAAATATTGGTATCCAATTTTCCATTATATGGAACAATGTCTATAGTAGGCTTTGAATTTGCTCTAGACAACACTCTCAACAACCTTACCTCATCTTGATGTTCTTTAGGTTCTAGATTAGGGTTTGGTCCCACTACTTCATCATCACTCACATAATCAAGATGCACTCCTCTCCTCTAGGGTGTCTCTACAACATCTAATCTGGCTACAATATGTCTTAATGTATCCAACATGACATTATTTTCATTTCCTCTATCTCGAACCATCTTTACAATTAGGTTCTTTCAAGATCGTAACCCTCTGCAAAGTATAGGTCAAATCCCTAGATCTACAACCCTACAACCCAAATTCACTTAGGATTCTACATGATCCAATCTCAACAAGCATGAACCTAGCTTTGATATCACCTAACTTAGGGAGAAAATGAGATAACTAGGGCCAAAGGCACACCCAACTATCCAAACTACCTGGAAGAATAAACACAGTGGAAAAAAAAAACACCAAATAACAAAAAATTTTGGAGATAGAGGAACAAAGTGCCTTCATAGATTCATCAAGTAATCAACTACATGCCCAACTATAAGACCTCTTGGGTTATGACCATATTAAAATTTAGATTCAATCCACAAAGATCAAATTTCACATTTTAGCTTTCTTTGCTCCTTCTACTTCTTACTCCCAACTTCCATGTCCTAAGATTCTACCCAAAACCTTATTAAATACATGCATGGCCACAAATAATCCTATTGCAATTACAACAAAATAAACTCTTATATTAAATGCTAGGATAAGCCACAAGTTAGCTCACATCAAATATTAAATATGAAATAGAAATTAAATTGCAAGGTTAGCCCAAATTGGAACTAGACATAGACAACTCGGTCAAAGAAGGACACAAACTAATTACGATCACTTAGTATCCAAATAAAATTGGCAACCAAAGAAACTTAGTAGCAACTACAAACTCAAAAACTACAATGAACTAGACAACAACTAGGGAGCTTGGCAACCACTATGAACTTGACATAAACTGGGAAGCTCGACAATCACTATGAACTTGGTAACAACTAAGGAGCTCATCCATGTAAGGCATTGTAACTCAAAAAAACAAGAAAGAAGGAAAATATGCAAGAAAGTAGTGCCACAAAGGATGCTCCTACATCAAGTTCATCTAGATTATCATCAAATTCAGACTCATTTTCTTCCTTACTTTTTCTTTCTTTCTTGGAACATCCAATGATTAGTGAAGATTTAAAAGAATTTCCAATTGTAACCATACTAACCATAATATTGTCATAATTTCTCAATTCAAATGCAATCAACCAACCAACTAAATTGTCAACTGTCACTACATTATTAGGGATAGTTCTCACTTCTTGAATTGTAGAAACTTTGATAGCATAAACAATAAGAAGATTCTTGAGAACTTCACTTATAACTTTAGAGTCACTAATATCTCGTCCAACAACTTTGATTACGCTCATAAGTTCCTTGATTCTATTTACATATTGAGAAACATTCTCACCTTCTTTCATTCTCATGTCATCATACTTTCCTCTAAGACTTTTAGCCTTAGCTTTCCTTACTTTATCATATCCTTTGTGCACAAGTATCAATTTATCCCAAATCTATTTGGTAGTAGTGAAATGCTTGATATCATGAAACTTGACATCATTGAGTATAGATGAAAATTAATCATCAGGCTATTGTGATTCCTCTTCTCATTCATTTTCTCTACAGTCAGATGACCAATAGGAGTAGCATATTCATTTTCCAACCAATGTGTGATATTAACTCCAATATAGATAGACATAGCTTCATTTTATCTTTCCATGATGAGAAGTTCTCTTTCTTTATTCTAGGTAGCTCTCTCTTATACATCTTGTGATCTTTAACTCAAGTTCTTTTGAACTTCTTCCTTCAAAAACTTTTCTCTGATACTGATTGTTAGATAATTGAGAGAGGGGTGGGAGGGGGGAGGGGGTGTGGTGGAGGGGTGAATAAGTTAAGTTCAACTATCCAATAATCCCTTCAAATAATTTTAGTAACAAAACTTCATAAAAAATCACTCAATGTACACATTCAACTTATAAATTAAATCACTCAACCACTTTACTCCAAACTATTCATTGACTATTATGTCATAATTGACTTATAGTAATAAAACTTAGTTGTTACTGAGTTGTAGTGAAACAAAAATAACATGAAAATTAACTTGCAACATAACAATATTCACACATTTGATACCAAGATTTTTAATGTCAAAACCCTCTAAAAGGAAAAAATAGCTGAAATCGACAACCCAAATTTTTTAATCTTCTAAAGTGAGCTTAGCTAAGATCCAACCTTTTTATAGGTTGTACATGTACATTGTTAGAGGATTTTAACCAAAAGATTGTCTAGACCTTATCACTCCTTGAACCCCTTAAAAGAGTGGCATGGTCTAAATGACTTACAAACAACACTAATCTATATTACCATATAAGATTTCATAGACTTGTTAGGTCCACTTAGTTTACAATATTTTCTACTACAATAAGCAAAAACTAACAATATAAAATCATCTATTTAGGCATAGAACTACCTTTCTTATTTAGATCTCCTTTCTATTCTTGTCTCCTTTTGATCCCTATCTTCCAATATCCTTTCTCTATTCTCTTGATTGGTAGATTCACTCCTTCTTCTTTACTCCTTTCTTCAACTCTTCTTAGTTTATTTGGCTCAACTATCTTCTTCTATATTCAATAATTTTGCATTCACAACAATCTTATCATTACTTGAACAACTTTAAAATAATGACCTCATTAAAAACAAAAAATGATCTCGAATATCATCTTAAACAGTCATCTCCATGCTTCTATATTCTTCCATTTATTTCCACTTAATCACAAGTGTCAATCTCAAACTCATACCAAATATAATGAATCTAGACACTTGACAAGTAAAACTTTCATAGAACTTTGTGCTCATCCTTATCCTTCTTTAATCTCCATCATTAGATCTTCATTGAATTTTCTCAGTCATTAATCTTGTAAAAAAATTTGATTTGCACCTTTGAACATCTCAAACATTTCATTTTTTCTCAAAAGTTGACGTCAAATTCCATATTTTACTCTTTTGTTCTTCCAATTGCTACTCAGTGAACATGACATTTTACTCAAGTATTATAGTGCTTAGTCAACACTAGACTTTCTTAGAAAATACTAAAATTATTAATGAACACTATAGTCCCTCGATAAATACTGTCTTCAGTTTTTAACCTTGTCACTAGGTTTATCTTGTGTAACTCAATACATTACTATATTACATGATTTTAAAACAATTAATCCAACCTTAGATTATTAGTGTCCAACTCATTCAAGTGCCCATTGAATACCATACTTATAAACTTTGTCTTTAATATACTTTCTTCAAATCTTCTTCATGAACCAAATCCTCTTCATCAATCAAATAATATGGAACTCTATTGAATTAGCATAGTGTCTAACCAACTAAGAATTGACATCAATGACATCATAACAATTGATATGACTCTCTTACATACTTTCATAGTATTACTTGTTACATTATCATTTGGGGTTAACAATCTCTCCCATTGGCATTGATGGAAATACATAACATATGATTTCAAATTACAAAACAAGACAATAGTACAAGACAAGCAACAACAATATTTATCAACATTCACCCCCTTAGGATACAATCTCATTCTATTTAGCTCCATCTTGATTCTACTCATCCTTTGCATAACATTCTTATGATTTTATTCATCTTCATGCCTTTGACAACAACAACACTGATATTTTCCTTTACTAATTCTCTCCCTTTTGGTAATCTTCTCCTTTGATATTCTTTTCTTCTCCTTCTTTGTACTACTGATGTTTTGCACCTTTGACAACAATGCCAAAGGTCATTATAAGTTTTAATATGAAACTTATAAAACCTTGTAATTATCCTTGTACCTTGCATGCATAATTTTCATTAGTTTCATCACAATTTTAAAAATGTTTTTAAGGTGTGAAATCTTGCATCAAATCCACAATGATATTTCAATTCATCAATGAATTTTTGTAGCATGCATCTTCACTTAGTGAATTTTGGATAGGGGCAAGACCCCTAGTTTACCTCTTAGATTCTCAAAGGCATCTTTTGACAATGATTTAGTAAATATGTCTACAATTTTCTCTTTTGATTTCACATATTAAAACCTTACTTATTTCTCTCATAATTGCTCCATCAAATAATGATAGTTAATTTATATGTTCTTTGTCTTTGCATGCATCACTAAATATTTTGAAATATTTATTGTACCTATTTTATTACAATAAATAGTAATAGACCTAGTTTCCTATTCGTGTATGACTTCCAAGATTTTCTCAATCCATACAATATTTTAACAAGTGATTGTAGCAACAACATATTCAACCTCAATAATAGATTGTGAAATACAACTCTATTCTGTGCTTATCCATATTGTCAATCTTTCTTTTAAAAAAGAAAGCTCCACCACTTGTACTTTTTTTGTCATCAATATTACCATCCCAATCAACATCTATGTAGACTTTAAGACTAAAGTCACCATCTTGTTTGTACCATAGGCCATAATCTTCAATTCCTTTAAGATATTTAAATATCCTTTTCATAGAAGATACATGTTTCTCCTTTGGACTAGATGAAAACCTTATAACTATACCAAAAACTTGTGCAATATCTAGTCTACTATGTACAACATACTATAACTTACCAATCATAGATTTATAGTCTCTCATTTACCTCTCCAATTGTGTCTTCTTTTGACAAATTTTCGTCAGTCACCATAGGTTAACCAACTTGCATTAATTCATCCATCCCAAATGTCTCCAAGATTTTTTAACATACTTAGATTGAGTAACATATATACATTTCCTTGTTTAATAAACTTCTAATCTAACAAAAATTTGATCTCACCAAAATTTTTATTTCAAATTCTATACTCATTTGATAAGTAAATGTCTTACATAACATGTCATTTCCTCAAAAAATTATGCCATTAACAAATATTCTAGCAATCAACACCAGACTTTCAAATTCACATTTTAAGTATAGATTATTGTTTTCACTTGTTCTTGCAAATCCAATCTTAATCAAATATGAATCTAACCTCTCATACCATGCTCCTGATGCTTGTTTCAATCCATACAATTCCTTGTTCAATTTATAAATCATGTTCTTCTTATTAGATTCAATGAAACCTTCAAGTTGTTTAATTTATACTTCCTATTCAAGTATTCCATTTAGAAATGAAGATTTGACTTCTATTTGATATACTTTGAAGTTCTTGTATGTATCAAATCCCAAAAATTATTTTTATCCCTTTCAATCTTTTGATAGTTGCAAAGGTCTCATCATAATCTATTCCTTCTTGTGCATAACCTTTCCAAACTAATCTTGTCTTGTTTCTTACCACTTCTCCATTCTCATTCAGCTTGTTTCTAAAAATCCATTTGCTTCCTATCACATTCTTGTTTGTAGGTCTCAGTACTAGTGTCCATGTATTGTTCTTCTCAATATGATCAATTTCCTCATTATCTAATGTAGCCTTCACTATTCTTGGTTCAAAATAAACAATCAAATAGGTATTGTCTCTTAACTTCTTGTCTATACTCAAACACTTTTTTTTTTCCTAATAATTTTTTTAGAGGAATGATTATTTCTCATATATTTGGACAATACAGGTTTAGTTCTTTGACTTTCAACATTTTCTTCACTCAGTAGGGGTTAACTTCTTACTTGTCTTGTACTATTTGAGGCTTAAGTAAATAATTTTGTTACTTGCAGGGTGCTATTGTGTAATGCTCAATGGATCTTTTTAGTAACTCAAGAAATGTATTAGGTGCCTCTTCATAGACATATACAAATTTGTTTTAATCTATAGGTTTACTCTTTCTTTCAACATCATTTTTCTCTACAAACTCATCAAATCTTACATTTTCACTTTCAATTATCTTGCTGGTATCATTTTCCAAATGCTTATACACTTTTGTTTTAGATGCATAACCAAGAAATATACCTTCATCTTCTTTAAAATTAAATTTACCATTCATTGCATCCTTGTGAATATAACACCTACTTCCAAAGATTTTGAAATAACTAACATTCGGTGTATGGCCACTCCAAAGTTAATAAGATATCTTGTTTATCCCTTTCTTTAATTGAAATTAGTTGAGAGTATAAACAATAATATTAATTTCTTCTCTCCAAAATATCTAGGCAACCTCTTTTTCAATCATTAGTATCATTGCACAATCCACAATTAATCTATTTGTCCTTTCAACAATCCCATTCTATTGTGATGTCCTTAGTGTAGATAGTTCTCTTTAAATACTATTCTTAGGAAAAAAGTTAGTGAATTCAATAATAAACTCACTACCTCTATCAAATCTTAAACATTTCAAAGATTTACCAATTTCTTTCTTAACTTTAGCTTTATACCATTCAAACATATCAAGAGCACATGATTTCATCTTCATGAACATAATAGTCATCATTCTAGAATAGTCATCCAGAAATAATATGAAATAGATGTCACCATAGTATCTATTAATACATGTTAGACCACATAGATCAATATGCACCAATTCTAGGATATCATTTTAAGTGTGTTCTTTTCTTGAGAAACTATATTTTGTCATCTTACCAAGCTGACATTGTTTGCATATAGCATTTTCATATTTTTGCAGATTAGGTAAGCCTCTTATAATTTTCATTCTACTAACCTTCACCATATTCTCAAAGTTCACATGACACAACCTTTTATGCCATAAACATACATCCTCATATTTGGAAAATAATCACATCTCAATAGTAGGATCAAGATAAAATAGATTACCTCTTGTTTGCATTCCAACTCCAATTAGATTACCTTCATCATCAAAGATCTTGAGTTTTTTGTTCAAAAACTCCAACTTATGTCTTGAATTATTAATTTGAAAAATACTCAAAAGATTATACTTTAGTCCTTGTACCTAGTAAGCATCATTATATCTGATCTTATCATTCAACATTAGTGATCCTCTAGCTTTCACCAAAAATGGAACATCATTACATAACTTAAAAATCCACATCATTACATAACTTAACAATTCCACCATCATAAATTTCTTCAAACATATCAAACTTACTTAGATCAACAGTCATGTGATGTGAGCATCCACTATCTATAATACATGAATCATTCTTGCTAACATGTGAAATAAGGATAATTTCACATTAAGACCTTTCTCCATTGGGATATTCTTTGATAGAAACATATACCTTCTCACCTACTTCCTTTTCTTCATCAGTACTAGACTCTGTGTGCTCTTCCTCAATAATGTAGCATGAATTGTTCCCTGTGTCTCTATACTCCCTATTCTTTTGGTACTTTAATTATTTCTTATGATCTCTATCACTCTTACTTCTATTAGAAAATTTAATATCAAAGTGGCCAACCTCATTACATTTGAAAAAAATCAAGGGCAATCTACCTTTCTATTTACCATTTCCTCTTGGAAACCTTTTTGCAAACAATGCTTCAAGTTCATCTAGGTCATCCTCAGATTTAGATTCACTTTCTTCCTTTTCTTTTATTTCTTGGAACTTCCAATGATTAGCAAAGATTTAAAAGCATTTTCAATTGTAACCATACTAGAATCATACTGTTGTCATAGTTGCTCAATTCAAATGTAGTCAACCAACCAATTAAACAGTCGAGTGTCAATACATTACTAGGCATATCTCTCACTTCTTGAATGGAAACAACTTTGATAGCATAAACAAGTATACGAGTCTTGAGAAACTTAATTAAAATTTTAGAGTCATTGATAGCTCCTCCAACAACTTTGATTAAGCTCACAACTTCCTTGATTTGGTTTACATACTGAGAAACATTCTCACCTTCTTTCATTCTCATGTCATCATACTTTCCTCCAAGACTTTCATCTTTAGCACTCATTACATTATCATCTCCTCCACATATAAGTATTAGTTTATCCCATATCTATTTGGTAGTAGTGCAATCCTTGATATCATCAAACTTAACATCATTGAGTATAGATGCAATCTTAAATATTAGGCTATTGTGATTCCTCTTCTCATTCATTTTCTCTATAGTCAGAGGACCAATAGGGGTAGCATATTCATGTACCAACCAATGTGTGACATTATCTCCAATTCCAAATAGATGCAACTTCATTGTGTCATTCCATGATGATAAGTTGACTTTTCTTAGTCTTGTTACCTCTCTCTTATACATCTTTGATCTTTAACTCAAGTTCCTTTAAACTTATTCCTTCAAGAGCTTTTCTTTGATGTCAATTACTAGATAATTGAGAAGAGAAGGAGGAGTGGGGGGTGGGGGGGTGAATAAATTATGTAATGCTATCCTTCAATCCCTTCAAACAATTTTAGTACCAAATAAACTTCATAAATAATCACTCAGTGTACACATTCAACTTATCAATTAACTCACTCAAGAACTTTACTCCAAACTATTAATTTACTATTATGTTTTAACCGACTGATAGTAATAAAAATTATTTATTATGAACCACTAACATAGTTGTTACTAAGTTGTAGTAAAATGAAAATAATATGAAAATAAACTTGTAACACAATAATATAGACACATTTGAAACCAATAATTGTAATGTGAAAATTCTGTAAAGGGAAAAACCACCTAGGATTGAAAAACACAAAATTTCCACTCGTCTAATGTGAGTTCAGCTAAGAACCAACCTTGTTTTAGGATACAAAAACATTGTTAATGTGACCTTCTCAGAGGATTTTAACCAAAAGATCATATAGAACTTATAACTCCTTAACTCTATCTAAAGAGTGGCCTACTCTAAAAGACTTATAAACACCACTAATTGATGTTACCATATAGGATTTGACATACTTTTTAGGTCCACTCAGTTTATGATATTTTTTTCTACAATGATTAAAAAGTAACAATATAAAAAAATCTATTTAGGTATAGCACTACCTTGCTTGTCCAACTCTCCTTTCTGGTCTTGTCTCTTTCTAATATCTATCTTATGATCTCCTTTATCTATTCTCTTGACTGGTGGAATCACTCCTTCCTTTCTCCTTCCTTTAACTCTATTCAGTTCACCTGAGTCAACTATATTCTTCTAGATTCAACAACTTTGCATTCACAACAACATTATCATTGGTTGATCAACTTTGAAAAAATGACCTCATTAGAAACAAAAAATTATCTTGAACATATCCTTGAATAGTTGTCTCATGCTTAGTATATTCTTCCATTTATTGCAGTTTAATCACAATCATTAATCTTAGATTTATACCCAGTCTAATGAATATAGAATTTCAAAAAATTAAACTTCCATAGAACTTTGTGTTAATCCTTATCCTTCTTCAATCTCCATCATCAGATCTTGATTGAATTTCCCCAGTCATTGATCTTGTAAGAAAATTTGATTTGCACCTTTGAATATCTTGAACATTCCATTTTTTTTCTCAAAAGTCATTTGATCTCATATTCCATCTTTTAATATTTTCTTCTTCCAATTGTTATTTGTTAAACATATCACTTGGGTTTAATATTGTACTCTATTAACACTTTACTTACTCAAACAATACATAAATTCTTCTTTACTTTTCCAATTGCTTGGAGAACACTACAGTCACTCAATGAAGATTGTCTTCCTTCTTTAACCTTGTCATCCAGTTAAGCTTGTGGAACTCAATACATTACAATATTACATGGTTTTAAAAATATTAAACCAACATTATATTATCACTATACAACTCATTCAAGTTCCCATTGAATACCATACTTATCAATTATGTCTTCAAGGTACTTTCTTCAAAATCTCTTCATTAATCAAATCCTCTTCATTAGTCAAATGGTATGACACTCTATTGAATTAGGATAATGGATAGCTAATTAAGATTTGACATCAATGACAATATAACAACTAATATAAGTCTCTTACATACATTCATAGCATTAACAATTACATTATTAGTTGGGGCTAACACCCTTGAGGAGGAGGATTTGAAAATTCAATTGAGTAGTATACCATACACAGTTTCTAGACTATTCAACACCATCTTTTGTTGCATCACACCTTTATTTTTCTATATAGTTCACAAAAAAGGAACACACAAATTATTATGCAAGTTGGCTACACTTTCTTGTTAGTGACATCTCTTATATTTTGTCTTTGGATATAATGAAGAATCAAGTCTATTGCATGGTTGGTTGTTACTTTATCTCCTTATTTATAATTAGATCAATGCTTTCTTTTTGATATAATTTAATGTGAGTTTGAGGAAACTCATTCTCCTACTAAATTTGGGGCTAAATATATGATCTTAAAATGGATACACTCGTTATTTAAAACCTTTTAGTTCTCATCCCTTACAAACCTTATGAACCATGGATAGATTTGTGCTTGATCACCTCTTTCTCTTGTCCATCACATATTTTAAACTTATACCAATATAGTTTTTGAGACCTCAAGGCAAGCTTTCTATGGACCAACCTTCAAATTGGTTGACCCAAGTTGACCATTATGTTTCATTTGTGAAAACTTTGAGTTACATTTCATATGATTATCGAAATTAATGTAGGGGTTGGTCCTTATTTGGCTATTAAATATGATTTATCATGTAAGTAACATGTGCGGGTAATGCACAATGGTGAAATAGTGCATCTATATATTGATCAAAATTAGCATTTGTTAAGTGCTAACTATCTATGTCAATTAATGATGATGAATGGTCATGTCTCTAATTAGAGATATGCCCATTCATCCATGTACCTTATCATATGATTATATATTGAAGATGAATTCATTCTTGCAAATATCAAAATGAATAAACACAAAGCAAGATTTGGAGATAAATAATTCAATCATTGAAGCATTTCTTATCCTTGACACACTAATACACATTTAAAGTTCTAGAGTAAATCAAAGCCATACATATTGAAGTTTGAATATGAAATATATCAATCATTAAAAATACTGAGATTTTAAAATTGAAAACATATATATTCTCTAAAATCTGAAATAAACTTGATAAACATTTACATGGTATTAGAGCCAAGTTAGGAAGATCCTATTAAGTTTGAGAGATCAGATTTATAACTTGATACTACAGTCACATATCTTTCTTAAAATGATCAAACATGATAAGATTTGAAGACCATATTGAAGGTGCTAAGAACTTTGTATCTTGGAAGCTCCAAATTATGATGTTGTTAAAAGAAAATAAGTTAAAATAATTCATGAAAGTAAACAAGGAATAACCTAAAGATGACCCTAAGAAGAATCAATGGATCGAGACAAATGAGAAAGAAATGAAACTTATAGTGGATGCAATTTGGGAACATATAGTACCTATAGTAGCAAAACATGAAACTACACACCACATGTTCAAATCCCTCATTGAAAGTGTATTGAAATTGAAAAAACTAGCATAACTCTTTCTCTAAAAACATAGATGAATAATATAATAATGAATAAGGGAGAATCCAAAAGTTTATTCTTTATGAGAATAACCAAACTGATGGGTCAATTGTCATCTATTAGATATGAAATTGATAACAAAGGTTTATCCCTAAATAGCCTTGAGTGTCATGCAAAATTCAAGGGTCATTTGGACAAGGTATCAGTACAAGACCAAAAATTCCAAAATTAGGTTGACTAAGATCTAACTATGTGCAAGAGGAGTCAATACAAGTGACTTAAGGAAAACATAAACCAATAGATCATGACATTCATGTTCTGAACACCAACTCTCATAAGAAGGGAAAGAAGAAGAAATTCAAAAGGAAAATAATTTTGGATGCAAATGGATCATCCAAGAAAAAGAAGGATCTATTAAGAATCCAATGTTTTAGATGTGATCAATATGGATACTATGAAAGAAATAGACAAAAAAGTTACATTTGGGGATGATTCTAAACATCTGGTAAAATGGATTGGAGCTTATACTATTAAATTGCAAACAAGGATCATTCAACTCTTTGGAGTTCTATATGTTCCAGGTATTAAAAGAAATGTAATATTTATATAAAATCTTGAAGATAATGGATACAAAGTTACATTCATGGATGGTAAAGTCTTACATGGAAAAAGAATTGAATAATAAAGAAGGCTCAAACTATAGGCATAAGAGAAGGAAAACTATGTTAGGATAAACCATAGACAAATAAAAACTAAATGAAAATATAACCAATAATAGAAAATAATAGATCACACAGAAATGAACACAAGGCACCAAGATTTAATGTGGTTCACCCAATCCCTAGGCTATGTCCCCCAAATACCAAGCCTGATCTTATTACAATCCAGTGATTAGAACCTAATTACAATTCGTAACCCCTTACAGATCAATACCGCCGCAAGAACCAATTTTGAATTACAACATAATGAAAAATAGCCCAACCCTAAACCCTTTTATATAAGTATTAAACTGCTTTAGGGTTATAACATGTTGGCCATAATTAGCCATAACTTGAGTGGAAAATCTACGAATGGCAAATAGTACCAAATTTTATTTTTTTCGAGGCGATGTCTCGAACCCCACTAATTATGAAGTATGTACAGTACTTTCTTGATCAGTCACCACAATCTAACAATCTCCCACTTGGGGACTAATCAGGTTGCACACTAAACAACAATCTCCCACTTGGAGACTGATCCTGTAGCAATACCACTACCACATGGGGCTCCCACTGGATCAAAACCACCCTGGACTCTACTATTCTTTTATTCATATTCAGTCTAAAAGACCAACCAAAGCTAAAGAGGAGTTCAAATTCTCCCTTGTTACAACCTTTGTCAACATATCTGCTAGATTGTCATTGGTATGTATCTTCTCCAGCTTTAACTGTCCATCCTCCAAAATTGACCGAATGAAATGGTACCACAACTATATGTGTTTGGTCTTAGAATGTAGAGCTGAATCCTTAGCAAGATGAATGACACTCTGACTATCTATGAACAAATAATTATCCTTCTAAGGATGTCCCAATTCTTCCAAGAAGAACTAAAGCCATATCATCTCCTTGGCTACCTCTGTAGCAGTAACATACTCTGCCTCTTTAGTGGATAGAGCATTAATCTTTTGTAAACTAGAAACCCAGCTCACAGATGCCTCACCAATAGTAAAGACATAACCTGTAGTATTCTTCCTAGTATCAATATCCCCTACTAAATTTGAGTCAACATAGCCCGCTAAATCAGTAGTAGAACCCCCAAAGTGTAAACACTTATTAGATTTTCCTCTCAAATATCGAAGAATCCACTTGACAACATTCCAATGCTCAAATCCTAGATGACTCATATACCTGCTAACAACTTCCACTGCATGTGCAATATCTGGCCTAGTGCATACCATAGCATACATCAAGCTTCCTACAGCTGAAGCATAGGGTACCTTGGACATCTTATCCTCGTCTTCCTGTGTCTTGGGACACATCTCCTTAGTCAATTTCAAATGACTAGGTAAAGGTGTGCTGACAACTTTAGCATTCTCCATAGAGAAACGTTGCAACACGTTCTCAACATAATCAGCTTGAGATAGCATCAATGTTCTATTCTTCCTATCTTTGCAATTCTTCATACCAAGGATTTTTTTTGCTGCCCCCAAATCTTTCATAGCAAATGTATGTGCTAACTGGCATTTCAGCCCCTTAATATGATCCATGTTAGACCCAACTACAAGCATATCATCAATATATAGACATAAAATAATGTAGCTATCATCATCCAACCTCTTAAAATAAACACAATAGTCTGAATGACACCTATTATAGCCATGCTAATGCACAAACCTGTCAAATTTTAGATACCATTACCGAGGTGCTTGCTTCAAGCCATATAAACTTTTCTTCAATTTGCACACTAAGTTCTCCTTACCTTTGACCTCAAATCTCCATGGTTGGGCCATTTATATTTCTTCATCCAAATCACCATGAAGAAAGGTTGTTTTAATATCAAACTTCTCTAAATGCAAATCTTCAATAGCCACAAGACTTAAAACAATACAGATAGAAGTCATTTTAATAACAGGAGAAAATATCTCATCAAAATCAATTCCCTTTTTCTGTGCAAATTCTTTTACAACTAACCTGGCCTTAAATCTTTTCTTACCTCCTTCCTCTTCTTTCAACCTGTAAACTGACTTATTCTATAAAGCCTTTTTACCTAAAGGCAACTTGCATAAATCCCATGTCTTATTCTATAGCAAAGAGTCCATAAATCATCTTTCATTGCAAACTCCCACTGAATCTTAGTATCCACCTGCATAGCTTCATCATAACTTTCAGGTTCACCAACATCAGCAAGTAAAATAGAATACAAAGAGGGAGAAAATCTTTGTGGAGGTCTAATTTGCCTTGTTGACCGTCTAACATTCATTGGTGTGTGTGGTATTTGTTGTTGCAGTTGTTGCACATCATGAGGAATGGATGGAACATCAGCTTTTGGAGTATCATCGAGCACTAAATAATCATCTTCTTTCTTCTCATGTTGCTACAAAAAATCTTTCTACAACACTTTCGCATTGAATATGACACCCCGAATTCTAAAAGTTTTAAGATTTTCAAAATCCCAAAGCCTATAACCAAATTCATTAATGCCATATCCAAAAAAGACACATTTCTTTGATTTAGCTTCTAGCTTGGTTCTATTTTCAGAGTCTAGATGAGCAAAAGCTTCACAACCGAAGGTCTTGAGAAAAGAATAACTCACCTTCTTACCAGTCCATGCTTCCTTTGGAATACCACAACCCAAAGGAGTAGAGGGACCTCTATTAATCAAATATACTACAATATTGATAGCCTCCACCCACATGTGTAAGGGTAACCAAGAATGCAACCTCATTGTCCTTGCACACTCCATTATAGTCCTGTTCATGCATTCAGCCACTCCATTTTCCTATGGAGTCCTTGGAACAGTTTTCTATCTATGAATACCATTAGTGGAGAAATAATCTTCAAATTCATGATTACAATACTCACCACCATTATCAAAAATTTGAGACATTTTAATTTCTTACCAGTCTCATTTTCAACCAAGCATTTTCATTTCTTAAAAGTTTGAAATACATCAAATTTATGTCTAAGGAAATAAACCCATACTTTTCTAGTTGTGTCATCAATAAATGTAACATAATAATGATAGCCACCAAGGGAAGATACCTAAGCTAGTCCCCATACATCTGTATGCACAAGCTCTAATTTCTCCTTTTTGTTTTCCTTCCTAGTCTTTACAAAACTCACTCTCTTTTGTTTTCCATACACACAACTTTCATAGAAATCCATATTAACACATTTTAGACCTGGTAAAATTTTCTTTGAATGAAGTACTTTCATACCCTTCTCACTCATGTGCCCAAGTCTGTTGTGCCACAACGTTGTATCACAATCTGCAACAACTATTTGTTCTCCTTGCTCAACTGCAACAATTGTTCTTGAACATTCATTTTTCTCTAAAAAAATCAAAGTAGTAGGAACAATATGACCTGTACAAAGATATAAGGTGCCTACTTTCACACCTTTTGCTACTACAAGGGAACTTTTTGAAACCTTCCAATTTTTATCATTAAAAGTAACTACACAACCCTCATCACCGAGTTGCCTGGCTGAAATTAAATTTCTACTTAGCCTTGGAACATGTCTTACCTCATGTAGTAGCCAATGATTCCCATTCTGCAACTTAATCTTAATTTTTCCTTTTCCAACAATCTGACAGGGTTCATTATCCCCCAAATAAACAAGCCCAAAATCCTCTTGGACATAATCAATGAAATAACCTCTATGAGGTGTAGCATGAAATGAAGCTCCAGAATCTAATACCCATGAATTATCAACACTCTCTAAAGACAGAAGCAAAGCATCCTCTTGGGATTTGTTACTTACCACATTTGCCTCCTTGTCTCCATTTGATTTATCTCCTTCATTTTTCTTTCGATTCTAGTAATCTTTCTTTTTGTGCTCTAGTTTCCCACAGTACCAACAATCATTTGGTCCTCTCGATTGAGACCTCCTCCCCTTTGACTTTCCTCTTAATTTCCCATGATTTCAAGAGTTACTTCCTCTTTCAGTCATTTTGCCCCTGCTTTGTGCATTTAAACCACTTCCTAATGTAGATCCACCTAAGGATTTCCTACGAGTTTCCTCACTCAAAACAACACCGATCACATCATCATATTTTAATATACTAGATCCAAGAATAGAATTACTCACCACCATTACCAAGCCATTCTAGCTTTTAGGCAAAGAACACAAAATCAGGAGAGCCCTAATTTCTTCATCAAAATTGATACCCACAGAAGATAACTGACTAGTAATAGTATTAAACTCATTTAAATGATTTGCAATAGATCCACCTTCTACCATTTTCATATTAAATAAATGCTTCATGAGAAATACCTTGTTTGAAGCGAAAGGCTTTTCATATAGTGTCAGTAGGGTTTTCATTAAATCTTTTGTCGTCTTTGCTTTTGTAATATTAAATGCCACCGATGGTGCCAAGCATAATTGAATGCTTCTAAATGCTTTTCTGTCCAAAAGATCCCATTCAACCTCTAACATAGTTCCCTAATTCTTGGCTTTGCCTTCCAATGGCTTCCATAAATCCTTCTGATATAGATAGTCTTCCATTTGCATCTTCCATAACTGGAAGTTCTACCCATTAAACCTGTCAACCCTCAGCTTACCCTCATCTTCCATTGCTCCCACTCAACTATGAGACTCCCACTTAACCATGAGACTTTCCTATAGAGGATAACTGAAAGACAACCTCGCTCTGATACCACTTGTTAGGATAAACCATAGATAGAAATAAAAACTACATGCAAATATAACCAATAATAAAAAATAATAGATCACACAGAAATGAACACAAGACACAAGGATTTAACGTGGTTCACCCAATCCTTGGGCTACGTCCACCAAAAAGCAAGTCCGATCTTATTATAATCTAGTGATTACAACCTGATTACAATTCGTAATCCCTTACAGCTCAATACTGCCACAAGAAGCAATTTCGCATCACAACATAATGAAAAAATACCCAACCCTAAAACCTTTTATACAAATATTAAACTACTTTAGGGTTATAACATGTCATCCATAATCATCCATAACTTGAGTGGTGAATCTACGAATGGTGAATAGTACCAAAATGATTGGCAAATAGTACCAATTTTTTTTTTTTTTTGGGGTGATGCCCCAAACCCCACTAATTATGAAGTATGTACAATACTTTCTTGATCAGTCACCACAATCTAACAATCTATACAAAATTTGGACCGAGACAAAGAAATATCTTATTCATGAGATCTTTGACTCAAATGAGATATGGTATTAAATATTAGGCCATATTCACTTTCATACCCTAATTTCTATGGACAAATTTGTAACTAGACTACCTAAACTAAATCAATATCATAGTGGGTCATGTAAAGGATGTGCCTTATAAAAAGTGCATACAACACTTTTCCTAATATTTTTAGTAGAACTAAAGTTGTATTAGAATTAGTCCACTCTAATTTATATGGACCCATGTATGTTCCCTCCATAGGATAATTTATTTATTATGTAATCTTTGTCGATGACTTCTCCAAGAAGACCTGGATATACTTCCTAAAAAGTAAAGAATCAGAGAAGATCCTTAGAAGGTTTAAGGATCTCAAAGCCCTTATAGAAATCTCCTAAGGGAAGAAAATTAAAGTACTAAGAACAAATAATGAGAAATATTACACCTCTAAAATAATTAAATATTTTTTCATAAATGCCAAAATTAAGATGGAGTTCACTATACCCTATAATGCTAAACAAAATAGAGTTTCTAAAAGTAAAAAACAAAACTATTGTAGAAAAAATTATGAAAATGATATATGATAAAAATTTAGATACTTCTTTTTGGGATAAAGCATAAAATAATAGTATACATTCAAAATAGATACCCTTACATTAGGATAATGAAACTCCTAAAGAAGACTTTACTAGCGTAAACCTGATATTAGTCATTTAAGTATATTTGGTTTTCCAATTTACATCCATGTACCTAAAGAGAAAATGTCTAAATTTTAACCTACTAGAAGGAACAAAATTCTTACTAGGCTTGAAACTTCAACGATAGAGTATACATACTAGGACAAAGACAAATAGAACTTGGTAGAGATGTTATATTCGAAGAAGAAATTATTTTCAAAAGAGAAAAGAGCTAAAATGGAATAGAAGTTCAAGAAAGAACTAAAGCTATAGAAGATGATCCCACTCCTAAGATTTAGAGGAAGTATCTAGAAGAAACTACAAATGAAACTCAAACTCCTCCTGAGATTCAAGAAGAGAATCTAGAAAATAATCATAAGAGACCACTTTGGGCAAGAAAGATGATACATGGAGTAGATAAGAAGGTAGCACTTAAAGAGACATTTTAGAGAGAGTAAAAGAGCTTAGAAGTTAACATATGATGCATTAATAAGTGAGACTATTGATTATGGACTTGCTGGTGTTTTCAAATCTATCAAGCATCAAGTTTGAAAAGATTCCATTACAAAAAAATATCAATCCATTCTAAAAAGTGATTTTCAGGATATAGTTCCTAGAACAAACAATAAATATTTTTTTTCCAAGTGGCTCTAAAATCAAACATGTTGTAGATGGTAGCATAGAGAAACGTAAATCACATTTTGTAGCTCGATGATTCTTGCAAAAGAAAGGCATTGATTATGAAGAAAAAGTTGCACCTATTGCTTGATATACCTCAATTAGACCACTAATAGGTATTACTACCTCTAAAGGTTGGAAGATACACCTCAAGGATGTGAATAATGCATTTCTAAATGAGACTATTAAATAAGAAGTCTATTTAGAACAACCCAAAGGTTTTGTGATTTTGAAACTAGTGGAGTGAATTTAAAAACTTGGATCATGCCTTGTTAGAGATTACAATGAAATGGTTGTTGATCTTCTAATTGAGGATACCCTAGTCAAATTTTTTTCTATAAATAAATATACTTATATGATGGTCACCTTTTGTCCTTTCTTTCCCACATTGAATATACTATTGATAGAAGGATGTGGCATCCACCTTTGGGGACTATTGTGCATTGACTATGTTGGAAATACAAATGGGAAATGCATACTTCTGGGGTGGGGGGGGGGGGGTGAACCAGAAGTACTAGTCTTAAACCAATAAAACTTTTAACTTTAAAAAAATGCATGCATTAATGTATTGAAATAACATGTAAATTAAATGCATCCACATAAACACTTGACACCAGATATGATTACCCAGAAACCCTCTAATGAGAAGGTAAAATTGGGGTGGGGATGACACCCACAATTCTTCACTACTATAGCAATAAAGTTCACCTATTAAGGTTACATAGTTTGACCATTCTCATGATCTACCCTATGAAAGGCCTACCTTGTTAAAGGCTTATGAAGGATTGTTACATCCTACCCTATTAAAGGATTTTAACACCATATTAAAATTTTACCTGGCTAATGGAATTTAGAACACTCACTTGGAATGTCACCCTATTAAAGGATTTTACTGTAACTATTAAATAGACCTTAATCTAAAGGATTTCACCCTGTTGATATAGTTGTTAGAAAGTACTAATAGAATGTTTTATCTGATAACTTACAACTTTTTCCATGCTGATTTTAGATTGCAATCTATCCATCTTGATCCTTTTGATCTATTATATCAATTCTATATAGCTTCTCCTCTATTCTATAAACTAATTTTGCAATTCTTCCACACTTCTAAGTCACCTTGTATGCTTTCTAATCAATTTACCCCCTTTCACTTCCTTCAATTCTTTGCTTGCATCACTTCCTTGCATACATTCATTCACACACACACACACACACTCTCTCTCTCTCTCTTAGAATGATGGGGCTTGATCTCTCTTTAAAAAGACTTTGGTGACTTAGGGTTAGGTATGAATCTATGACTGAGATTCATTAATTGTCCCACAAAATTAATTGTCCCACACAATTCCTTCCATTTTTTTGATTGGTTGCATGTTGATTGCATAGGAAATCCAAATAGATTCAATCTTATCCTCAAAGCTTCAAGATCTATCCATAAGTCAACTCAAAAAATGGATTGCATATTTTTTTGTGCCATCAAAAACAACTAGGTCTATTTTGTGTTACTCAACAATTGATAATACTGATGCTCGACACTTACTATAATTCTATCTTGCTCAGCACTTGATAATATTGATGCTTGGCACTTACTATAATTTTTTCTTGCTCAACACTTGAACTTGCTTGGCATCAACTATTCACTCGACACTTGAACTACTTGGCACATGAGTGACTCGACACTCATTGCAACTTGGAATCTATACATATTATACTTGACATGTGGTACTAGCTTGGCATGAAATTAGTAAATATCTTAAGTGTGTTGACACTAAATTGTCAAAACTAATTTGAGATCAACAATCTCCCCTATAACATGAGTGGAAGAAACACTTAACTATACATAATAATACTAATTTCCTTGAGTATAATATACACATAATTCAGCATATGTACAAAACTTCAAAATATTCAAAACTCTATAATAGACTCATACAATATTCAAAACTCTATAATAGACTCATATACCTTTAATTTTGTAAATTCTCTTGAGTTAATGTGCCCATTCTGTATCCAAAATTTCTTCTCTTCTCTAAGTAGATTTGCTTCATGTTGATACTCTTTATCTTCAAAATTTTTGACACTCTATTTCAGTCTAATATTCTATGTTTTTCTTTGGTTGGTTTCTCCCCCTTTGTTTTCTCTCTCCCCCCTTTTTTATTATCTCCCCCTTTCATATACTTCTCCCCCTTTATCTATTAATATCTCCCCCTTTTTGACACTAATGTTAAAGGGTCTATACACTAATTGTGTTTTGTCCAAAAAATGCTTGTGGACTTCCATTATGATATTCAAAGCAACATCTTAGTTGTCTAATGCAACATCTAAGGACTTGATTTGGATCGCTGTCTCTACTGCAAGATGAACTAGTCAATCCAACATTGAAAGATTAGGATCTTTCTTTAACACTACTTCTAGATATGCTAGTTCTTTTTGAAGTATTTCCACATGGGGGGTAAGGAAGGCTTGTATATTAATCAACTTGACTCTTATGCTAGCCTCTTTTGCTATTAACATAGCTAGTTGATTTTGTGTATGAAGCACCGAATGAAAGTGCTTCTCACTTTGAGTTAGACTTTGAGGTAGTTGCATGCCTGAAATCTTCAAATTCCTTTCCAGACTCAAAATTCTATTTCTCATTTCTTGTATAAAGAGTGTGGGGTCACACAATTTTGTATACAATGAGAATATGTGCTCAAGTACTTTCTTCACTTTTTCAATTTTGTTAGCCAACCCAACTTGTGATAGAACTATTCCACTAGATATCTTCTCATCGACTTTTCCTTGAAATTTCTTTTTAGACCATTCATGAGTTTAACATTGGTTTCTTGGTGTTCATTTTTTACCTATTCAACAATCTCTAATAGTTGTTCTAATATAGGCTTTGATTCATCAGGTGTTTGCAAGATGAAAGCATCTAAAAAGACATATTTGATCTCCTAAAGTGATTGTCTCTATTTATACTCCTTCCTAAGTATCTCTTGATTCTTCTTTGTTTCCAATGCCTCTTGCATGATACTGATCTGGTCTAAGGTCATGGTTGCATAGTCATATTTTGGTATCATTATCTCTTCATCTAATAGTGCATCACCATAGTGAAATATCTTAGCAACCTTTGTTGAGGTGGAATCTGGTGTTGAAATTTGCAATGCTATTGCATTACTGCTAGGCCTCTGAAGGACTTTAGTAGGAGTGCCAAATGTTGGTAAGTTTACCAATATATGAATTGTATGCGTGAATATGCGGCCTCTACTAACACACACACTTCAACACGGTCATTGTATGTGGATTCATCTCGGAATGAACATTGGATTGTTCATCCAAAAATCAGCCGGCAATATGACCTATTGCCTTCTATCTAAAGGGAATTGCTTGTTAGATATCCTCAGATTTAAGGTGTTAAGCAACTAGACCCTCTACGAATGAAGGATTTGAAAGAAAATATGAATAATCTATATGAGAATGCAGATTAATCTAGAATGGAGTATGCACGTTTAATCTAAAAACATGTAAAAGAAAGCTATGCTAAAATATATGCATATTATGCTAAATGAGATTAAGCTAGAAAATGAATATCTTATGAAAGTAAGGAGCTCAAATGAATGCACAATCCAACAGCAATTCGATGCAAATTCTGATTCAACCTCCTTCAAAATGAAGAGATGTGGGTCTCTTAAATAGACTTTCTTGGAATCCATCAATAGTTGAGATTGATTTCAATCAACGGTCAGAATTGAAGATGAAGTTCACTCATAAAGGAAGATTCCCAAATTAAAGGGAGTTAACTGATTTAATTTGAGTAGAAAAAGAAGTTAACTGATTTAATTTGAGTAGAATAAGGAGTTAAATGATTTAATTTGAGTAGAATAAGGAGTTAACTGATTTAATTCCTTTTTGATCAACAGTGAACTGAGAATTTCCCTTTTTGACCTGAAGAAGGATTTTGGAGAGATATTTAATTTAATAAAATGAGATATGCTCTCATAATTACCTTCTCTAATTAATTAAATAATCCTTTAATCAATTAGAGACACTTTTCTTATTTAATTAAATAACTCCATTTAATTAATTAAGAATGGCTTCCAATTTAATTAAATAACTTTGTTTAGTTAATTAGAAGTAAGTACTCCATTTAATTAAATAATTTTCTTTAATTGCTTAGAAATACCTTTCCCATTTAATTAAATAATTACATTTAATTAATCAAGATAGGCATATTTATTAAATTAAATAAATTTAATTCCATAGTACATTAGCCTTAAGATATAATTTAATTTAATTAAAGTATAAATACTTAGTAATTAAATTAAATATTAATCAATAGGTTTAATGTGACTAATATGAGTAAATACTATAGGAATTAAATAATAAGCATGATGAATGCAAATTAGGGTTTTCTGCATCTGACAATTAAGTCAAGTAGTGTGTAGCTGAATAAGAATTTTCCTAATGGAATAGGACTTTAGGATTGATCAGAAATAGACCAGAATTGGTTGAGATGGCAATGAGCCAATTTTGGGGTATTACATTTTTCCCCTCTTTGAATGAATGTCCGAGTAGTACATTCAATTCAAAGATAATTAGAAAGCATGATGCATACATGAGATTGGTTCTGAAGTTGATTACACGGAGACCAATTGATAAGCTTTTAAGGAATATCTCTAGAATAGAGCTTAATCCCAAGGAATTCAAGTAGAGCACCTAGATACCTAAGATTGGTAGCATTTAAAAGACTATCTCTAGAATGGAGTGTAATCTTAAAGGATCTAGACAGAACATCTAGATACCTGAAATTGATAGCATTTAGAAGATTATCTCCAGAATGAAGTATAATCTTAAAGGATCTAGATAGAACATCTAGATACCTAAAACTAAAAGCATTTAGAATATTATCTTCATAATGGAGCTTAACCTTCAAGGATCCAGATATAACACCTAGATACCTAAGATTGATAAAAGATAACAAGGTCTAATCATGAGTCATAGAATCATCCCCAGAATGAGGCTTGATCCTCAGGAGTCAGGGTTTAGACTGTCCCAATACCTATCTATCGAACTCTAAGAAGAGTTGTTATAAGGTTGATCAATTGATGAAAAGATAAGATATATGGCAAAGATGCTAGACAGAAGGGAACAAGATGCCCCGAGTGATGAGATGCCCCAAGTGATAAGGACATAAGATGGGAACCAGATACCCCAAGCAATAGGTATTTAATGATGTTTAATCATCTTGCCCCCTCGGGAGTGAAATTGAAAGATGACACACCAAAAATATGATTTGAAGCAGTATATCATGAGATATATGAAAAATCTGAGATTCACCAGAATATAGAAGAGACCAGAATGATTGAAAGAAGATTTAGGGTTGATTTGAAATGATTGCAAAGTCGCAAACACCAAGTTTGACCAAATGTTGACCAGATTTAGCAATAGTTGACTTGAGTTGACTATTTTCAAAATGAATTTTGAAAATATGGAGAATGTAAAGTTGAAAGGTTTCCAAGAATCACAAAGTATTATAAAGATTTGAGCTGCACAAGCATTCGATCGCGTCAGTCCCTAAAATTTTTAAATGCATTTTTGAGGCTCTTAGGTGTGTCAAATTTTGAATTTGATCTTGAAAATGGATCCAAAATGGTCCAATTAGCCAAGGGTGTGATTTTCACGCAAATTTGAGCACTTTGAAAAATTTGGGTCAATAGCTATATAAGGGCTCGAGGGGTCATTTTCAATTCATTTGTGCTTTTTGTCTTTTATTGATTTGAGATCTGAGAGAGACATGGTAGTCAGTGTGAAACATCATCGATTTGAGTGCTCTAGACATTATGACTGCCCAATAGACTACAGACCACCGGTGAGTCAGTGAGTCCCTTCCTTTGTACTTTTATTTTCACGCATGTCAAGGTCATTTATTGCACGTTTTAGCATGTTTTAGGATTGTCAATTCTGTCTTCATGCGAGGCCTATCTCTTCTCATGCAAAGATCTTCTTTCTTCACTCAAAGAAATAGGCTGAGCTATTTCTTTGCGTGTGGCCGGAGGATCTTCGCGCGGGACGTAATAGGTTTCACATGAAGGTTTAGATTCTTTGCGTGAGGCGATTCATTTCTCGCGTGAGAATCTATTTTCTCACACGAATAGAGCTATTTTTTCATGCGATGACGAGATTCTTCGTGCGAAGAAAGAATGATTTCGCGTGGAATTGGAGAGCTTCACGTGAGATTTCACAAATCTAGCACAAAATTTCGTAACAGTTTTGTTTAAACATTTGATTTTCGTACTCAAAATTTTCTTTTTAATTGGTTTTGGTGCATTGTTTTGACTTGATACTGATCATTTTGTTTGTTGTTTGTTGTTTGTTGTTTGTGCATGTAGGAGGTCTTTGGTGATGTTTCATTTAAATCACACTATCTGCCATATGGAGAGTTATTGCGAAGTCTTGATGATGTAGATCGGGCTCACATTGCCTAATTGGGTTAGTCCTCTCTATGCCAGATTCTAACCGTGATGGTGAATCATGGCTTACTCATAGCTTTGGTGGAGCATTTACATTCGGAGATGAACACCTTCCACTTGTCGATGGGTGAGATGACCATCACTCCAGAGGACATCTAGAGGATTCTAAGGATTCCTTTTCACGACGCTTGAGTCATCTATGACATAGTGCCTTGAGCAGGGATAGAGGCATTATCTATTGTGTTCGAGAGAGAGTTACCAAGGGGCAGAGCCATTAGCTTGGATGAGGTGATGCATACCTATGGACCGACACATAGGCTGGCATCCATGCTGGGTATATTTCTGAGTTGCTTCTTATGTCCTAACAGAGGACAACATGGGTTGGAGTGCGGATGGGGTGCCATGCTTCGCAGGATGCTAGAGGCACCAGAGATCTTCGGGTACGATTAGTGCATGTTGGCCCACCTTTTCCATGAGATGCATGAGGTTGTCTTCCACAAGAAGAAGACCATGGTAGTAGGGGTATATGTATTACAGATCTGGGCTTGGGAGCATCTTCCCGTATGTTGGCCAATTTTTGAGGATGCCAGAGAGCCTATGGAGCCATACATATGCAAATATCGAGGGCATATTACCCAAGCCCACCTGGGTAAGACTGAGCACTGGGAGATGCATATTAATGACCTGGTGTCTATTGTATGGCGACCCTAGAGAGAGATAGAGGACTAGGATGATGCCCCTAGAGAGCTGCCATGGATGTTTAGTTCTTGACCTCTGGCGGGTAGGACGACATCAGTTATAGAGAGATTTGCTATTTCACGAGTGTGGTGATAGTATGGCCGTCCCCAGGAAATTTCACATGAGTATTGTGCCTATGCCAGGATGCAGAAGGATGTTGAGTAGGGATGGCCACCATGGATGGATCCAGGGCGATCCACGATAGATATCCACAGTCTAGCTACAGTTCAGTGGGACTACCTGCCAGAGGTAGTAGATGCAGGGATGATGCCTACATACCAGGCATTTTTGATAGGCCATCCATTCCCACGCTTCAAAAATCCACTAGGGATGGTAGGGCAGGTATAGAGATAGGTGCCCCAGTAGTAGCAGGCACAACCACAGCCACCAAGTCAGCCAAAGATTCTGCCACAAGTCTAGCACTGGGTACAACAGATGCCTATTCCCCTTCGTCAGATGGGATTAGACCTAGGTGCCAGGGACAGTGGGATAGGAGACAGTCAGTGGAGGAGGTAGAGGATAGAGGAGCAAGCTCTTGAGTAGGAGATACTACAGCAACAGACACTACCATAGCAACAGACACCACCACAGCCGGGGGCACCACCACAGCGGCAGGCACGAGAGATGCTTGATGAGGACATGCCAGATCAGCTAGTAGGTGGGGTAAAGGACATGGTACAATGGTACTAGGAGTGGGTTCATGTGGCTTCCCGAAAATTGGGAGAGTTGTAAATTGTAGTAGTAGTCCAGGATGCGCAGCTATTGGAGAGACAGTGGGAGACAAATCGATAGAGGGAGCACGTAGAGACTGTAGAGCGAAGGTTGGAGCTAGTGTAGGATGAGATCCACTTTCAGTCAGCTAGGGCCACCTATTATTATGCTGCATATACCAGCGTGGTACTGGATGAGACATTGCAGGTTCAACGCTTTTCTTAGTACGTGCGAGAGTCTGGGGGCACATGACCTCCTGTCAGGTTAGATATGCCACCACCGCCTCCGCCACTTGCTGCCCCTGCTCCTCCTAGAGGTGAGGGTTTGGGACAGAGTTAGACACTCTATGCCTAATTTTTTTGATCCCTAGCTATGTATCAATTGGTGTGCCAACACCACATGTATCATTTTTGATCAATTGTGCTTGAGTAGCACCTATTTTTGTACTGACCCATTCTTTTGATATATATATATATATATATATATATATATATATATGAGATCTTGAGTTGAGTATTCCTGTGTACATGTCATTGTCTATTTTGTTTCACTTTGATGTACATGAGATGTATGTTGTACTTAGATAGAATGCATACATATGAACTGACATCTCATGTAGTGTTGCATGTTTTTGCTTGACAGTCATAGGTTGTTCCATTGAGAGGCATGAATCAATGAACCAAACACTTGTACAGTTGTGGAGGAATCTAATGTATGTGGAGTATGAATAGAATGACCATCAAATTGCATGCTAATGCAAATGAAGTATGTAATGCAAGACTATGTTAAATACAACCCTAGGTCTGGTTACCAAGCCTCGCTATTTAATCATCACTAGATATAAAATAAAGCTCGTATATTGTACAATTACCATTAACATTGCAATCATGAAAATATGAATATAACATACATTATTGGTTTGTCGGGATTAAATGTAAGCATTCAAGGCATAAGAAGCCAGAATGACCAGAACATTTATCCCTTTTAATGTAGCAAGTTAACATAAACATCAGAGCATAAAAGCTAGGATGACTTGAATGTTGCTTGAATCATAGGTACACCAAACACACGAGAGATCCCTCTTATGCTAAGTATTCAGTGTTCATTATGTTCGCAATGACCCTTGCATTCGTAACCTGAGATAGAAGTGTGCTAGATATACTCACATTGACTTGTACGTTCACTTAGTAGGATGAGTATTAGTATTTATTGTAGCATGAAGAGTTTACTCCAACAAACAAGGAGAAGAACCAACATTATTGGTGTATATGTATAAAAGGAGTTGAGGTACACATGGCCATCCAATAAGAGATGGAGGCTCTTCTACTGGACATCGCTCTTATAGGAATATATCAACTTATTGAAACTAAACTACAAACAGAAAGCAAAGAAAAGATCATGCTCCCAGTCATTACCTCTCTAGTTGAGGATGACATCATCGAGTTGCTTGAGGGGATATGATAAAGAAAAATAAAGCAACCAAAGAAAATGCTCAGCATATCCAAACAAGTATATCATTTTTTTTTTGAACTCAATGTTTTGGGATTGATGTCAAGTGTCAATGTCTAGAATACATTTGAAAGAAATCTCTTCAGTAGGGTGACAATAGTAGGTAGACACAGTCAGAATGATTAGTGACTGAGGTCAAAAAGGAATCTTCATGATGAAGAACCTAAGAAGGACCGAGTGACAATAGATAGACATAGCCAAGATGACTGGTGACTAATTCAAGAGAGATCTTCCATAAAGGAATTTGGAGACATAATCCGAGCAACAGTAGGCAGATACAGCTAAAACAATTGGTGACCATTGTGAAAGAGATTCTATGAGGAGAATCTTGAAAAAGTGACACTTGCGACAGTAGGCAAACAAAATAAAGACTATTGGTGACTGTCGCAAATGATATTCTATGAGGAAAATTTCAAAAAGAGAGTGACACTAGTGATAGTAGGCAGATGCACTAAGGACCACTGGTGACTGTCGCGAAGGAGATTCTATGAGGAGAACCTCGAAAAGGGTGACACGAAGGGGGGATGCCCCCGAGCTATGACAAGACTCAATCCATGGATACATGAGTATAAAGCAAGAAACCAGGAAAGCAAAAGTGACTATATAGAAAGCCTGAAGGTACTCTGCAAGATGAGGCATTAGGAACAAGGGGCACCTGTTTACCAGGTTTTCACCTTCTTGGCAAGTTTTCTTTTTTTCTTTTTTTTTTGGTGTTACCAACGCACCTATTGCTAGATTTCCACCAGGGTAACAATTGTTTTAGGACTTTTTTTGATTTTTTAGATTTTTTTAGGACATATAGATATGTACAGAGAGCTTGTTAAGATTAAATCAACTATAAAATCGCTTCAGGTGGAGAGTGTTGACAGGCTCTTTAAGCACTTCTCCTTCGGTCATGGAAAGCTGATAAGCGCCAGATCCATATACTGCAGTGATGATGTACAGACCTAGCCTGTTTGGTTCAAACTTTCCCTTTTGCACTCGCTATTTTTGATTCTTAGGGTTCTCTCTCAGGATGAGGTCACCCAACTGGAAGTCACGTGGCCTGATTCTCTGATTGTAGCTTCATGCCATTCTTTGTTGATATGCTCATAGATAATCACTTTCCACTTATCCCCGTTCATCTAGTAACACAAGCTCTTGAAGCTGAGCTATCTTGTAGTCATTATCAGTGATAAGGCCTTTCATGGAGATTCTCAAGGTAGGAATCTTGACCTCTATTGGAAGCACAACATTTGCCCCATACACCAACACAAAAGGAGTCGTGCCCGTTGGAGTTCTAATGCTTGTCCTATATGCCCATAGGGTTGGGTTGATCTGGAGATGCCAATCTCTCCCTAACTTACTAACTATGTGATGAAGAATTTTGAGGATTGCCTTATTGGATGCCTCAGCTTGGCCATTACCCTGGGGGTGATAAATAGAAGACCAATGTTGTGTAATCTTGAATTTCTTGCACAGTTCCTTGAGGTCTTATTCTTGAACTGTCCTCCATTGTTAGTAATGATTAAGGATGGTATACCATATCTATAGATGATGTAGTTTGTGATGAAAAGCACTAAAGTTTTGCCATCAGCAACTGTGAGAGGGATTGCCTCTACCCATTTCGTGAAATAATCTATAGCTGTGATAATGAACTTATGTCCATTGGAAGAGGTTGGGTGAATCTACCCCACCAAGTCGAAGGCCCATTTTTCAAATGGCCATGTTGTAGTAGAGGGAATCAACTCTCTAGCTAGAGCATGAATGAGATTCCCATGTAGCTGACACTACTTGCAGGACCTAGCATACTTAACAGCTTCTTGCTCCATTTTAGGCCAGTAGTAACCAGCACGAAGGAGTTTACGAGCTAGTGTTAGGCCATTGGAATGAGATCCGCAAATGCCTTCATGAATGTCAATTAGTGTGCATTTGAACTCGTCGAGTTCTAAACACCTAAGGAGTGTTCCGTCAAGACCTCTCCTATATAGATTTTCAGAAATAATGACATAATGTGAAGCATTACGGATTAGGCAACATTTCTCATTCCAGGTCAGACCTTCCAGAATGGTTTGATTATGAAGGTAGGAATAGATGTGATGGTAGTGGGATGATTCTTGTCCTATAATAGAACATATCATCTTGGAATTAGGTGTGTCGTAGGCTAGGTAGTGTAATGCTTCCACCAAGAACTCATGTCGGAGATCATTTTTTGGCATTTATAGTAGGGAGGCCAAAGTGGCCATGGCATCAACTGCTTTATTATCTATGCATGGAACTTGCTGGAAGGTGATGTGTGCAAAATAATTCATCAAGTCATCAACCATGCATTTGTAAAGAATTAGTTTCTCATCCTTTGTTTGATACACATCATTTACTTGGTTGATAACAAGCTGAGAGTCATCGAAGATGTCCAACTGATCTACTCTCCATTCAGCTGCAATTTTCATACCATTGATCAAAGCTTCATATTTAGAAATGTTATTTGTACAAGGAAACAAAATCTTGTAGGCTTTAGGCAATGAGTATCTCTGTGGTGTAATGAAGAGTAATCCAACACCTGATCCTTGTTGTGTGAAGGACCCATCGAAGAACATAACCCATGTATGGTGTGTGAGTGTCAGAATTGACTCATCTAGGAAATCAATGTTCATTGGTACAAGAATTTGTATGGGTACCTCGGCCAGTCGGTCTACAATTTCTTGTCCCTTTATAGCTTTACATTCAACATATTGGATGTCAAACTCACTTAGTATCATGACCCATTTAGCCAATCTTCCTATGAGAGCTGCCTTATTGAGCAAGTACTTTAATGGATCTATTTTAGCCACAAGCTGTGTAGTGTGGGCAAGCATGTAGTGTCTCAACTTTTGGGAAGCAAAGACAACTGCCAAGCAAGATTTCTCAATAACACTGTAGTTTTTCTCATAAGAGACCAATGTTCGGCTCAAGTAATAAATAGCTCTTTCTTTGTTGTCATTGTTTTCCTAAGCCAACAGGATTCCTAAAGATATTTCAGTGGCTGAAATGTATAAAAGCAAAGGCTTCCCATGCATAGGAGGCATCAAGATTGGTGTATTGACAAGATATTGTTTGATCTGTGTTAAGCTTTACTCACAATCCTAGCTCCAATTGAATTTCACACCCTTATGTAAGGTCTTTGTGAAGGGTTGTGATTTATCCGCCAATTGTGAAATGAACCTACAAATAGATTGAAGCCTTCCCTATAGTCCTCTCATCTAACTGATGTTCTGAGGTGGTGGCATGTCCCTTATTGCTTGTACTTTTTTTGGATCTACTTCGATTCATTTTGCAAAAACAATATATCCCAAAAATTTCCCCGATGTGATACCAAATGCACATTTCTTAGGATTAAGCCGAAGACTGAATTTTTCCATATGATCTAGGATGGGACCCAAATCTTGTAGATGAGTATTGCGTTTAACACTTTTGACCAAGGTATCATCAACGCAGTCCTCCATGGTTCTATGCATCATGTCATGGAAAATTGTAGTAACAGCCTGTTGATATGTAGCACCAGCATTCTGTAAACCAAATGGCATCACATTCCAACAAAAGGTTCCCCATGCACATGTGAAAGCCATTTTCTCTTGGTCTTTTGGTGCAATTTTTATCTGATTGTATCCAGAAAAACCATCCATAAGTGAGTACATCTCATAGCTAGATGTCATGTCTACAATCATATCAATATTAGGGAGCAAAAAGTCATCTTTAGGACATGCCAAGTTAAGATCATAGAAGTTTGTACAAACTCTAATAGATTTATCATGCTTGGAAATAGGAACAATATTGGATATCCATTTAGCATAATTAATTGCACAGATGAAACCAGCCTTTAGAAGTTTCTCCAATTTGGCTTTGACAAGCAATGCAACATGAGGGTTCATTTTTTGAAGCTTCTGTTTAACCGGTTTGATGCCTGGTGCTGTGGACAAGCGATGCATGATAAGATTAGGATCTAATCCTGGCATGTCAGAATATGTCCAGGCAAAATTTATTTTCTTTTCCTTGAAAAAGGTAATGAATTGTTCCTTCTCTTCAGGTGACAGTGACTACACCAGATGTATCACATGAGGATGTTCTTCTATGCCTAGGTTAATTGGCTGCGTTGGCTCTATTAGCACTGATGATCTCTCCTGAAAGTGACTGGGAAGGACATCAAATATCTCATCTGTGGGTGCCTCAGAGAGGTTTTCACCCTTGGATATGTCTTTTGTTTTTACTTTTTTGGGATTCGATACTGCCACAATGTGGTTTTCACCATTGGACCTCTTGCATTTTTTCCTTTTAACTGTGTGACTGAGATATTTGATGTTAGCCTCAGTCATGTTGATACTTTTCTCATTAGTGGAAGATGTTACAAGTTTGATAGCGTTTAGGTAACAGGCGAGAGCATAGTCATTCTGGAATGTGGGGACTTCGTTAGATGCATTGGGGTTCCAATCTATAAGCTCGGAATGTGTGAGTGAGAGAGTAGTGGGTGGTTCAATTGCATTCATAGTATAGTCATTAAGTGCATGGACCAAAAATTTGAGACCTACAAAAACCTCATCCATAGGTGTATTCAAGCGCCTCGAAATACTAACGTCAGGAATTGACGACTCTAGGACACTAGTTGGATCAGACCCCTGTGACCTAACCCTAGATGTTTCACCCACTTCGATTCAATTTTCATAGACATGCACTTGGTCAATGTCTTTATCAGTAGTTGCTTCTGAAAGATTGTCAAACTCATTTTCATGAGAATCGGTGCCACATGGTAAGAGACTATAGAACTCCCCAACAGTGATAGGCACATACTCTCCTTTAGCCTCTAGATTCTTACACAAATACTCAATACGGCATGACTGACTAGATTCTCCCTTTTCTGAATGATATTTGAGTTGCTCAGTATTGTCCTTAGAAGAATCACTAGTATCATCCATGGTGCTAACACATGGCACAAAGTCATCTGGCTCAGCAAAGAATTTAGTGAGATCATAAGGAATAGGATGAGGGTAGGAATCCTCATCATCCGATTCTTCTTCTTGAGTATTTGACTCAGCCTATGACTCATTTTTAGATGAACTCTTAGGTTTGGGGATGAATTGATTTGATCCCAAATGGAAAGGGACCTTCTTAAACCCTAGGCCAGTTTTATCATTATTGCTTCGAGCTTTTTCTTTGATAGGATCAATTAGGCCATTATTATTGCACTCAATAGGGCTAGTTCCCTTGTAACCAAAATGCTTCATAAGCCTAAGACTAGGTCCATATTTCTTAGGATTGATTTTTTGAGCTTGTTCTGTTAGGTCCACTGGAGCCTCTTCTTTGTAAAGCCATGCAGCAATGGCTCTATTTTCACTTTCATCTTCTAAGGGAACTATAGCCTTAATGAAAGTGCCATTATAATTGGTTTGAGGTGTCAGCATGAATGACTTCTTTGCCTTTGAGGGTCTCCCAAAATGTCGAGGGGACTCTGGGAGAGATGTTAATGATAGCACTGGTTCAATGTGGTACTCTCCCATACTAGTTTCTTTCAATTTGAATGACTGCTCAATTTGTTTCAGCTTATTATCATGACAATCGGTAGACTCAAAATTAGTAGGGATGAAAGTTTTAGTAGCTTTGAGCATATTGTAGGTGTAGCTAGTAGTGGCAAGAATAGTGACTTCAGAACCATGAAATGGGAATTTGATGCATTGGTGGTATGTGGATGGCATAGCGTGCATCTTATGTATCCATGGCCGTCCCAACAGAATGTTGTAGGCTAAGGGAATGTCAAGCACCTGACAGGTGACATCCCTTTTGATAGGACCAACGCGAATTAGTAAAACCACAAGACCAAGTGACTTTCATTCCACTTCATCGTATGCTTTAATAGTGATCTTTCGTCGAGGATCAAAAAGGTCCTCAAAATAATCCAATTGTCTAAGTAGAGCAGCAGAGACAATATTTAGGCCAGTGCCATTTTCAATAAGTACCCGACAAACACGTGTCTAGTGGATCATAACCTCAAAATGTAGAGGCTAATTGTGTGGGTGATTCAACGAGTTGTCATCCTCCTCGAAGAAGGTCATAAGATAAGGTGAGATCAGGTGACCTACCATGGATTGAAATTACTCAAGATCAAGATCTTGAGGAACATTTGCCTCAGTAAGGGCTTTGTCTAGAATTTTCCTGTGAGCAGGTGAGATTTCAAGCAGCTCAAAGATGGAAATCTGAGCCTTAGTTTGTTTCAACTGATCGAGAACACTATAACTAGTTGCGATCAAGTTCGTTGTGTGTTTTACACCTTTACCAGATGGACACTCTAGGGCTTTGTCTTTGTGTTGTTCAAGATTTGAAGTAGGAGGTGCAGGGCCTTTGAGCACCAACTTCGCACAAGAGTGAGTAACAACATTAGCAAAATGTTGTGAAGATGCATTATCCATCTTATTGGAAGTAGGGCCTCTCAAGACAAATGGTGTGTTGGGTTTGTTGTTATCTTGCTTTCCCTTTATGGTAATAACGTTGCAATATTAAGAATCTACAAGTTCAACCATATGAATGACATTGTCATCATTGGAATATGTATAGTTGACCTTATTGTAGGGTTTTGGTTTCAAAGTCTCTCCTTTTTCATAAGCTGGGAAACGCTCTTTAAATGCCTTGTGGTCCAAGTTTTTGTTATGTCCATCTACCACAAGATCACCAGCATCAATCATGTCTTAGACTTTATGATGCAAGTTTATATAGTTGCTGGTTTTGTGTCCCTTGTTTTGGTGATACTCACAAAATGAGGTCTCATTCCACCATGGTGGACGTGGTTGTGGATCATAGGGACAAGGGTTATCCATTGGTGAGATAAGCTTGTGTTGTAGAAATGTTTTGTAAACCACATCCAAAGGTTCTTCCAAAGATGTATACTCTCACTTGGGTCATGTTGTACATGAGTTTCTCAATTTTTTCCCAGACGCCTTATTGTCAGGGGGAGGCTTCTCAGCATTTTTGGCTACTTTGAGGCAGTCTGTGAGATTAAATGTCATTTTAGCAGGTTTGGGTGTGACACTGTCAACAACCCCATCATGTACAATTTCTCGGTTCTTGTTGACATGTTTGGTTTTACACCTATTGGAAGTGGAACCTTATTTTGTGCCTCTTTGAAGAGTGAGCTCACCTTTCTTGACCATAAATTCTTCGATATGGATAGCCTGTGTAATCATGTCTTCGAAGGTATGTGGACCTTGTAGTTGGACTCTACACACAAAATTAGGTAAGAGGTTATCAGTAAAAATGTCAAGCTTCTCCGTTTCTGGGATTTTACAAGAATACTTAGCATATAGTTGTCTCCACTGTTGGAGGAAAGTGAGAAAAGGCTCACCAAACTTCTGTTTAAGGTTGCATAGATCTCGAATATTGACAGGGTGTTGAATATTATGAGAATATTGCTAAACAAATGAATTGGCAATTTTGTCAAACATCTTGATACCAGGAGGTAAATGTGAGAACCACTCCAAAGCCTGACCACCTAGGATTCTAGGGAATAAATGCATGAGGTATGTTTGATTGTGTATAAACTCCATAGATAAAGCACCAAATTCCTGCAAGTGATCTTGGGGATCAGTAGTACCAAAGTACTTGTCATATTTGGGTAGTTCTACGCCTCGTGGGAAAGGCAACATGTTTATGCTTTTGTCAAATGGAAATGAACAAAGAGTGTCCAATGTGTATGTCTTTGTAGGTTTCTCCTTCTCATGCATCATCTGAGCCAATTGGTCTTGTATAATTTTCAATTGTTTTTGGAGTTTGGAGGTCTCAGTTTCTTCTTCAGTTTTGACAATGCTTTCTACATTGAAATGAGAAGGTAACTTTGCTCCCTCTTGGGCAAGTTTGAGAAAGTATTTTTCTTTCTCTTCGTTGAATAGGATTCCCATGACCTTCTAAAAGTTTTTGTCTCTTCAACATTTTTCTACGTGTTCAGGGAGGATTTCCACCTCTTCCTATTCCTCATTAGTGTCATATTCTTTCTCTTTCTTTTTGTCATCCCTAGGTGGTTCTTGATATCGACTATGACTACCATGTTCAGGTTCACAATTAGTCATTATAGGAACGTGTTCAGTTTCAATGTTTTGTGTTTCAAAAGGATCTCTAGAGAAAGGATCATACATTGTATTTGGGAATGCAAGACCTCTACCTGTCTCAATATCCTCTTGGTAAAAAGGATTCCTACTTTGTTGCAAATTGGAAAATGTTCATTAAACTCGAGATGACCTGGTAGGTGAGGAAGACCGTGAAGATGCCCCACTAGCCAAACTGGATACAGATTGCATAACGAAAGGTAAGCAACCTCTGCCATGATTATGACCCCTAGCATGACCACGTCTAAGGTTATTGAGATAAAACATGTTGCTACTTCTAGTTGTGGCAGTCATAGGCAAGGACAAGAAGCTAGAACATGGACAAAGACTACACTAAGACTGAGTCTCAAAAAGGACAAGACAATAGTAAGAATGTTGTTCACTAAGGCACAAATGGTCTAATTTAAAGGCTAGAATAGCCAGATATTATGACCAATGCGACACAAAGTATGACAAGCATTAAGACAAAGACCAAACAAATTACTTATGAGGTGAGACTAGTAAGGGTGTAAGACACAAGTCTTCAACTAAGCGAAGTGTCGCTATTTCAAGACTGTTTGCAAATAGAGAGTGATAAACAGACACAGAAAAGGACAACGTGCAGGCTACAAATAGCTAAAATAGACCCAAATTGGCAATGTTGACACAAGATCTTGTGCGAAAAACCTTTATAGGTCACATGAAGAAGTTTTATAGGCCACACGAAGAAGTTTTTGTCTCATGCGAAGGTTAGTGACAGTAGTTTAATTTCGTGCGAAGAAGTTCATAGTGCCGCATGAAGATTTATAATAGCAATTTAATTTTGTGTGAGAAGAAAATGATTTCGCACGAGGACTAGATGATTTCTTGCGAGACCAAAATGATTTCATGCGAGAAGGCAGACCAGTTTTACAATAGCAATTGATTTTGACAAAAAATGTTTTTTGATCGTTTCAGTAACCAAGTAGATAAATAGGCACGTAGAATATCAAGTAGGTGATTTCAAGCACATTTGAAAAAAATGAGCAAGGGCAAAAGCAACCTTGCGCATGAACAATCAAGTGATTTAGTTTGTGCTAATCCCTAGGAAAGCTATTTGTGTATGTTTTCAAAGAGTTTTGCAATCATTGCATACATTCCTAGAAAATGAAAAATTGGCCTCTATAAGGTTTTTAGTAATGTTTTGACTCTGCAACTTTTATGACTCAGAGGGTTGACCTCCAATCCTATCGCACTGAGGTTTTAACACAGTCTGAGAACATAATCTTCAAGAGCTGTTGGGGAGATCTGACAACCCACAATGAACCATACCCATGGAGATTTCTTCCACAAGGACATTTATATAGCGATTGTCACTACCATGTCAAAAATGGCTATTACCACTCAAGGTTTCGTCAATGTAGTTTTCCCTGTAGAGGGATTGTCTACTATGGTTAACCCTCTCTAAAGGTGACCGAATTACAATAGTGTATCACAAGGGGACTTAGATCCAGATCCAAGGTTTTGAAACCTTTACACTTTCAACCCAATCAAAGCAAGCAGATTAATCTAACACGCTAAACTAAGATTATCTCTTAAAGATCTATGATATCAACTCCCAGTGATCTATTAACCTCTCTGGAGAAAAGATGTCTCAATCAACAAGTTGATGATTCATCTATCTGCAAGATGCTCAAAGTATCCTCCCCACTTACAAGGAATACATCTTAGAGAGGAGTTTCACTAGGAACCCACTCTCTCAAGATTCACGAATAGTGTTCATGGGGGTCTAATTACTATATGTGTATAGATGTTAATTCCTGAAAGAAAATCTATCCAAAAGTAGTCAAAGAGCACAAGGTGGTACACTTAATGCTTTAACTAATGTGAGGTGATTCCATAGATGTGGAACATTTAACCCCTCACACAAGCCAAAATGAGTCCATAATTTAGAAACTAGTGAGTTCTAGAAAGCACAAAAGGGTTGCCTTGTGGAGCATTTAATGCTTCTTTCCTGTAGACCCCTCCCCTTTAATGTGGTGCTGATCTTGCAACCACAAGATGAAATGAGGGGCCATCAGATTAGCGAGTCCAATAACCCTAGATAGCTACTTAGATCTATCACTAATAACTAAGCCTGCTAGATGAAACTAATAGAGATCACAACCTAGTATCAAATTATGCATGTTTGTAAAATGAGAACATGGAAGCAAATACACACAAGCTTGACACAAGAGATGTTCATTTTTGCTCCAAACGAAGGGTTATTAGTCAAAGAGAATTACCTGTTAATCCTTGCAAAGTGCTTAGTAGACGTTTTACCTATTTTTAGCAACTTTATCACGCTTTTCCAATTGTCCCGCAAACTGCTATTATGTTGTTCCAAAAAATTAGAAAATACAGAAAAACTAGAAACTGTGAGCAGTTAGTAGAAAAAACTAGAAAATACGAAAATCAATGCAAAAATAGCCTCTGTCAGTAGAGTCTTGTACAAAATTCCTAACAGTCCGCACAAAGAAGTTTTATGACTTGTGCGAAATTATATTTGGTTCGCATGAAGAAGTAGGTGTCGCGTGAAGTTTTGTGCACTCAGGCAATTTCTCACGCGATGCGTAAAGAATCTTTACGTGAATATTTTGGATCCTCACAACGAACAAAAAATGATTCAAAAAAATGTAGAAAGAGGCCAGAAAAATTGATTTTCCCTACCCCACAGTGGGTGCCAGAAATGTATGCGTGAATATGCGGCCTCTACTAACACAGACACTTCAACATGGTTATTGTATGTGGATTCATCTTGGAATGAACATTGGATTATTCATCCAAAAATTAGCCGGCAAGATGGCCTATCGCCTTCTATCTAAAGGGAGTTGCTAGTTAGATATCCTCAAATTTGAGGTGTTAAGCAACCAGACCCTCTATGAATGAAGGATTTGAAAAAAAATGCGACTAATCTATATGAGAATGCAGATTAATCTAGAATGGAATGTACACATTTAATCTAAAAACATGTAAAAGAAAGCTATGCTAAAATGTATGCATATTATGCTAAATGAGATTAAGCTAGAAAATGAATATCTTATGAAAGTAAGGAGCTCAAATGAATGCACAATCTAGCAGCAATTCGATGCAAATTCTCATTCAACCTCCTTCAAAATGAAGCGATGAGGGTCTCTTATAATAGACTTTCTTGGAATCCATCAATGATTGAGATTGATTTCAATCAACGGTCAGGATTGAAGATGAAGTTTAGTCATAAAGGAAGATTTTCAAATTAAAGGGAGTTAACTGATTTAATTTAAGTAGAAAAAAGAGTTAACTGATTTAATTTGAGTAGAATAAGGAATTAACTGATTTAATTTGAGTAGAATAAGGAGTTAACTAATTTAATTCCTTTTTGATCAACAATGAACTAGGAATTTCCCTTTTTGAACTGAAGAAGGATTTTGTAGAGATATTTAATTTAATAAAATGAGATATGCTCTCATAATTACCTTTTCTAATTAATTAAATAATCCTTTAATTAATTAGAGACACTTTTCTTATTTAATTAAATAACTCCATTTAATTAATTAGGAATGGCTTCCCATTTAGTTAAATAACTTTGTTTAATTAATTAGAAATAAGTACTCCATTTAATTAAATAATTTTCTTTAATTGCTTAGAAATACCTTTTCCATTTAATTAAATAATTACATTTAATTAATCAAGATAGGTGTATTTATTAAATTAAATAAATTTAATTCCATAGTACATTAGCCTTAAGATATAATTTGATTTAATTAAAGTATAAATACTTAGTAATTAAATTAAATATTAATCAATAGGTTTAATGTGACTAATATGAGTAAATACTATAAGAATTAAATAATAAGCATGATGAATGCAGATTAGGGTTTTCTGCATTTGACAATTAAGTCAAGTAGCAAGTAGCCGAATAAGAATTTTCCTAATGGAATAGGACTTTAGGATTGATCAGAAATAGACCAAAATTGGTTGAGATGGAAATGAGCCAATTTTGGGGTATTACATGAATGGATTCTTGCTCCTTCTCCTTGGGTATGTCCTTCACTTCATCAGATCTACCCTGATCAATTATGATCATTTGAGATGCACCTTGTGTTTTTGCAGTAGGTACAAAAACATCTATCTATCCTACTTGTTCTTTTGTTGGCTTCTCTACTTGTACATTATGAAATTCATCAAAAATTTTAGTAGTTTCAACCTTTGTAGATTTATCCTCTATTTGCATCAATGGTTGAGCACTGGTAGTTGTAGCGATGGTAGTAGGTGGTTCTTGTGTGCTCACCTTTTCCCTTGTTATGTCAGCTATAGCCTTTTGCAGTTCATCCACACTGACCAATACAAGATTCTCACATAGCCTTGCCTGTAGTGTGGATTGGTCAAATATGTTCTTCAAATCCTCTACAGTTAATGGATTGATGATATGAGGTGATTTCTTAGGATCATCTTTCACTATTATAGTCTCTACAATTGTATTTTAGTCATGTGGAGGGCTCATGGTTGGCAATTGTGAATCTTCAACACTTTGTTCTACTTGTTGCTCATTAGCTGTTGCCACCTCATCTTTCTTTTTTTTTGTCTCCTCCACAATAGTGTCTTCTCTCTCTTTTTCTATTTCTTCCTCCTTGCCCTCTCCTTCTTCCTCATTATTCTTTCCCTCAAAGGGATTTGCTTCTCCTTCCTTGATAGTTGTTAAACCATATATTAATCTCCACATTTGTGTGGATTTCTTCACAACATCTTCTATTTTATTCTATAAAATGCTGAATTCCCTATACTTGGTGCAAATCTACTACTATATTTCTTATTTACCTTAGTTATTTTTTCTTTTGACAATTTTGGCATGAATTGTGCTAGAGTAGACTCTCTTATTTCTTTCTCCATATTTAGGCAATAGTGTCATTTATTCTCAACAATGGTATACAAATATTTAGGTGTAGCATTATCAAATTAAAGAGGGGTGTTCTTGAATTTTTCCATCATGGCATATATAGACTCTTCAACCATGTTTTGGTCTTCTCTGCTCAATTTACCAAATTCAGTATTTTTCAAACCAGTCAAATCTGCATTATCTCTAACATAATCAAAAATGTTTTAAAGATCAAATTTAGGGGCATGAATTACCATTTTGAATTAGCTTGTGTCCTCTGATTTTGTCTTCTCATCATCTAACTTTGGTTGTGCTACATATTTTCTTCTCAATTTCTTCTGCATAGGACCAGTCTACTCAGTTGCCTTGGTTTTCTCTTCGGCTTGCTCCTTAGCCTTTTGAGTGGTTTCCCTTGTAGTGGCTCTTGTTGCTGGAGCTGAAGGCTTTTTTGCACTAGGCTTTGTAACCTTCTTTGCCTTAGGTTGTGCAATAGTCTATGTTTTGGCCTTTCTCTTCTTTTCTTGTGGCTTTTCTAGTGCTTCCTCAGCATCATCTCCCTTGGCACCTTCTTCTTCTTTATCCTCACCCATACCTTGCATCAAAGAAAGAGGTTCTTGACCTTACATCTCTTCTTCCTCTTCTTCTTCTTCTTCATCATCTTCTCCATCATTGTCTTCTGCACCTTCCCCAAACTTAGCTTTTAGCTTCTTCACCATTTTATCTTTCTTCTTCAAAGTTGAAGTAGTCTTTAATTCCATTTCTTCCTTTGATTTAACAACATCATAGTTACCAAAATTTTTAGCAATTTTATCAAATTCTATAAGAAGTGTAGTGATAGTAGCTAAAGCTTCATCAATGTTTATTTCATAACCTAGAGGCCTTAACCATCTCACTCTAGGTACTGCAACTTGGATGAAGGTGTAGTCAATGTTTACTAGAAACAAAATATCATTGTAATAATTTTCCACTAACTTTGGCTGATAGCTGAACACATACTAGGATTTTACTTAGCAATTGAAGAGGACTTTTCACACTCGATAGTAAGGTGAAAACTTAAAGATTTAACCATGGAATTTACTTTTTATCTTCCATCTTTCTTCATGCTAATACATCTTGTTCATTACTAACTTCTTTTCGAACTGATGTATGATAAAACATTTTAAATATTAGTCCCACATACCTCCTTTTGCTTAGTTTGATGAGATGTGACCACTTGACCTATCAGGTGAAGTGATCCCTTCATTTGATGTATTGCATCCATCTTTCTTTCTCATTTTTTCTATTTCTCCTCTGATGTTCTCAACATCTACTTTTCCTTTGCCTTTGTTGAATTCTAAGTTAGGTTCCTTTGTCTTTGTTGGGTAGTGCTTGCTAATATGACTAGTCTTCAAATAGCTAAAGCATGTAGTTTGACTCAACCATCTATTGTAGTTACCACTGATGTGTGTTCTTATGCAATTCTTAGGGATGTGTCCATACTCTTGAAAATAATGATATCTACGTCTTTCGTTGTAATCACAACTATAGGAATTTTTATAACTTCTTCCCTTTCTTGTCTTGTTTGTTGATCACATGGACTTGGTTCTACATTCAAAGTCTTTGTGTCCAAACTTCTGACAATTATAGCATTGTCCTTCAAATTTTGGTGCATACATGGTTTAGGTTCTGCATTCATGTGCTTGATGACCTTGTTTATTGCACTTGTGACGATGAATCATGTTCTTTGGCGTAGCATTCTAACTAGCATTCTTGTTCCTCCAAACATTGGCTATATGTCCTTTCTTACCACAGTGATGATAGGTAGGTTTAGAATTCTTAACTTTATTGTTTCTTTCCTTAGTAGCTTTGGATGATTCTTCTTATTTAGTGCTTATGTAGCCCAATCCTAATGTGTCTTTATTGGATCTAGGGGATTTTAGTAGTTGCTCAAAGTACTTGATGGCTTCATTTGGCTTGTTGAAAATTCCAACAAACTCCTTTTCTCTTTTCAAGCCATTATGCAGCTATTCATTCTGCAACTTCAATGTAGTAATCTCAATGTCCTTGACATTCAACTCATGATGAGCATTCATCATTTGGATTAGGGTATCCAATTGCATGTTTGAAATCTTAGATAGCTCTATTGACTTTTCTTCCAATCTGTTTGCCAAAACTATTTTGTGTTCTTCAGTCACAACCATGTCTTCTATAGCTTTCTTCTTTTGTTCAGTCACCTCACATAGTAGTATAGCTTGTGATTCTTGTTCCAACTTGAGATTTCTAATTTCCTTAGCTTCTTCTCTATTCTTTTCCATGAGATCTATAATTCCTGCATCAAATTCATAGTAGTTACTATCTACAAATAACTTTGTGGTGTTAATCTATTTGTATTGTGTGTCATTTTCAGCCATAACAATCTCTTTCCATCTCTTCAGTGAACTTCTCAAGGCATCTCTAGATTCATTCAGTTGTTGTAGTAAGAGATGTATTTCAATCTCCTGATTTTCAATGGTCTTTCCCAACTTGTAAAATTCCATCTCAAGATCTTTTCTCCAAGCTATAAGGATTCTCTCAATGAGAACTTAGTTTTGATACCAATTGTTGGAAATACAAATGGGAAATGTATACTTCTAGGTGGGGGGTGAATCAGAAGTACTTGTCTTTAACCAACAAAAATTTTAACTTCAAAACAATGTATGCATTAATGTATTGAAATAACATGTAAATTAAATGCATCCACATAAAGACTTGGCACCAAATATGATTATCTATGATCTCTCCAATGAGAAGGTAAAACTAGGGTGGAGATGACACCCACAATTCTTCACTACTGTAGTAATAAAGCTCACCTGTTAAGGTTACATAGTTTCACCATTCTCATGATCTACCCTATGAAAGGCCTACCCTGTTAAAGGCTTACAAAGGATTTCTAGATCCTACCCTATTAAAGGATTTTAACACCCTATTAAAGGTGTGCTTGGTTAAAGGACTTTAGAACACTCACTTGGAATGTCACCCTATTAAAGGATTTTACAATAACTATTTAATCAACCTTAGTCCCAAGGATTTCACCCTACTGATATAGTTGTTAGAAAGTAATAGTAGAATGTTTGATTTGATAACTTACAACTTTTTCCTTGCTGATTTCAGATCACAATTTTGTCCATCTTGATCCTTTTGATCTATTATATCAATGTTGTATGGCTTCTCCTCTATTCTGCAAACTGATTCTGCAATTCTTCCACACTTTTAAGTCACCTTGTATGCTTTCTAATCAATTTACCCCCTTTCACTTCCTTCAATTCTTCGCTTGCATCACTTCCTCACATATATTCATTCACACACACTCTCTCTCTCTTTGAATTATGTGGCTTCATCTCCCTTTAAAAAGACTTTGGTGACTTAGGGTTAGGTATGAATCTATGACTGATATTCATTCATTTTCCCACTCAATTTCTTCCATTTTTCTAATTGGTTTCATGTTGATCGCATAGGGAATCCAAATAGATTCGATCTTATCTTGAAAGCTTCAAGATCTATCCATAAGTTAGCTCAAAAAATGGTTTACATAGTTGTTTGCACCATCACAAACAACTAGGTCCTTTCTGTATTACTTAACACTTGATAATACTGATGCTTGACACTTACTATAATTTTGTCTTTCTCATCACTTTATACTACTGATGCTTGACACTTACTATAATTCTATCTAGCTTGGCACTTAAACTTGCTTATCATCAATTGTTCACTCGGCACTTGAACTGCTCAGCACATGAGTGACTTGACACTCATTGCAACTCGACATCTATACATATTATACTTGGCTTGTGTTACTAGTTCAACAGGAACTTAGTAAATATCTTAAGTGTGTTGACACTTAATTGTGAAAACCAATATGAGATTAACAGACTATTGTTAAAGTCTTTTGATAAAATTAATGTTAGGCATTATTGGTTGATTTTTCTTTTCTTTTCTTTCATAACATATTTTTTCTATTTTATCTAGCTATGGGATGTGGCTAATGTTCTTTGATCAATTTTTCTTAGTCTTCATCAATGACTAAACCTTTTTTTCCCATTGCTCTATTTTGGAAGTCAATGTAATGGGTTGAGTAATGTTGTTAATAAAGGCCTTGGTTATATTGGTTTAGAGATAGGGATGGATTTTCCTCTTAATCCTATGTTGAGGATGAAATATATTGGAGTGAAAGGGTTGAGAATGAAGTCACTTTCATTGCTCTCCTTGATTATGAGTTAGTTACTTGTGTTGTTTTCTTGAAGAATAAAATTGCCTTACCTATTTTCATGGTGGATACTCTATGGAGAAAGCATCCTATTATTTATTTCTTTGGTTTATAGATTTGGATATGGAGAGGCTTTATAGGTCACCTCGACTTGTGGAAAGTCTTAAAACCTTGGGGTGATTGGTGAAGTGGTTGCTAGGGATTGGCTAAAGGATTTTTGGGGTTTTAGCACTATGGCTATTCAAAGTAATTCTTGAGGAATTTGTTGATTCTTTTTGAAAATTATTTGAAAGAATTAGAGAAAGGTTGGGGATGAATTCCTCAACTAAGTATTATAGAAGGATGTGAATATATTATGAATCTTTTTTTGATGCACTTGGGTGTGAAGGTTGGTAGTAGTATTTTTCATAAGTAAGGAAATATTCAAAATTATGTTAATAAAGTGGATCTCATTGGTAGGATTTGAGTTTTATTTTTCCTTTGTTCGGAATTATTGAGTTTAGGATGTTGTTTCTTTCTTGGTCCATGAAGGTAAATTTGATGGTTTTTCTCCTCCTTTTCTTGTGAATGCCTTATGGGAATTTTAAAGAAGATGGCTTCTTTCGTTAAAGGCTTTCAAATTTGTTATGAATATTATATGCTCTAGGGAGGATGACCTAAAGGTTTCCTATCCTTTAGACTTGGATGATTTTAGGGTTGAAAAAGTCATGCAATCTTTGGATACCTTTTATGGATATTGCGTCCTTTTTAGTGAGATTCTATTCTTTGTAGTATTCTTTCCTGGTTCTTTGCAGTTTGAAATTTTAGTGGGATAGAGGTTGCATACTTGTGGTATTCCCTCTCTTTATTTCTTGTGTTCTTTGTTCTTTTGGTTTATGGGTGGATCTTTTATTAGTTCTTCTCTATTTATTTTCTAGACCATTGCTCAAAGTTTTCAAGGGAATCTTATGGTTTTAGTGGGTATTTGGTTAGGTATACTTGTGCATTCTAGAGATTTTTTTTAATGGTGTCATTTTTTTTTGGCTCTATTCTCCTTGGTGGAAAGGCTAGTCATATTAGTTTTCAAGGGCTTAGTTGTGTCACTATGCTTTTGGATAGGTTATATCTCTTTCTGGGGTGTTGGTGTTGTTATTTTTTGTTGCTTTTGTCATGAAGAAGCCTTGGTTTACCCCTCTTGTTTCCTTCTCCTCTATGTCTCTAATGGAGGTAGGTTCTCCTCCTTCTAAGGTGGAGTGGAGTTGTGTTGGTGAGGAGATGGTCAGATGGTGGGTGTTTCGTGTTAGAGATGAAAGAGAGGTAATCAATTATAATCGTAAGAACATTTAGCTAGTTTCAAGGGGCTTGAAGGTTTTGAGTGCTTATGAAAATCCTTAAGGGTTTTGGGCTCCTTTCAAAAACCTTTTTAGATTGGCTTTGATGACTTTGTCTCCTTGACTTTGCTAGTATTGTTGTTAGTTTTTCTTCCTCTCTAACATTTTTAAGGCCCTACCAATTTCCTTGCCAAATTAATAAAATGTATTGTCATTTAAATAAATGAATACAAAATGATTTTATATAATATATAGTATATTTAATTTAATATAATAGTATACAATTTTAGGCAAGAGCCTACAACACAATGGTAAATTGTGAGCCTCTTATATGAGAGGTCTTGGATTCAACTCTACTCAAGCTTCATGAACAAAAATAGTAATTAATATTGATGTTGACATATTACCCATCAAAAAAATAATAATATACAATTTTATATTAAGTTATTATAAGTTTAACAATCCAACTTTAATTATTTTTTTTATATTTTATAATACGCATAAAACAGACAAAGATCCTATTTTCTTCAGAATCATTATGTATATCATTACATATATATATATATATATATATATATATATATATATATATATATATATATATATATATATATATATATATATATATATATATATATATATATATATATATATATATATATATATATATATATATATATATATTCTCAAACAATATATATACTTTTTACTATATTATTCTTTACATTGTTTAAACTTATTTCCTATCAATATTTGGATAAAAATCTAAAAATAAATAATGTTATACTATAAAAATTATAATTTTTAGTATTGTAAAAATGGAAATTAACAATTTACAAAAGATTTACGTCTAGCATTGAATTTATTAAAGACTAGCACTTGCACCAGGGGAAGGGGCAAGTGTTAGTCTATAGGTTTGAGGAGTCAATTTGCAAAGATTAAGATAAATTCTTCCAGTGTTTGATGACATAGTCCAAATAGATGATGTAGTATCCTTGAAGGCCTCCTCTTATGTTCTTTGGATTTGTTACGAGATTATCTGAACCAAATTTGTAAACTTTTATTTTATATTTCAAAATAAAGTAAATTATGGACAAAATGTTCATTATATCATAAACATAAAAAGTCTACTTTAAACATACCATTTTCTCTCTCCATAGTCCATAGCATAATGACAAATAAGAAATCTTCTTAAAGCTATCATTTTCTACCTCATTATAGTTATCTTCAAAGATTATTATATGCATCTAAAATGACTTGTCAAAAACATATACTATGGTAAAAAAGTTTTCAAGAAAAGACAGTATAAAATTTGAAGATAATTTTAAGTTAATAATTTGTGATATTTGCAAATTTGATGTCTAATTAAAAATAAAAATAAAATAACCATCTTGTCCTACAACACCTAACTTGGATAAAAAATGAAAACGATTGTTAGTGCTGCGAGACTTATGTTTTCACCTCAAATTCTTACTATTTATTTTCTTACACTCCACAATATTAAACCACAATTATAATGTCTAGTTCTATTTTTATTTTTATTTTGAATTTTTTTCACTATTCATATTTTTTCCAATGATTTTTTAATTTTTCATTCAAAGACTTTAAAAATGTATTATACAACAAGAAATAAGTAAAAAAATCTTTGTAAATTTCTAATATTTTTTAATTATCTTTTTGAAGTTACCATTTTAAAATGTTACAATTTGATTTGAAAAAATAATAATAAGAAATTCAAACAATAAATAATTGAATAAAATTTTAATACTTTTTATTTTTAATTAATTAATTTTTAATAATCAAAGTTAAAAAATATCCGTACATATTTATATCTATACAATTCTATATTTATATTTCTATATTTTTAAATATTTTATAGATTTATGCAAATATAACTAAATGAGCCTATAGTTATGTGAAATATTCTTAGAGACCATAGATTTAGAACATTTAGAAGATGGTTCCATCATTGGAGCTACTCTCCAACTCACAGTATTCAAAGTTCAAAGAGAACTTGATGCAGACATTTTGTAACATTTCTCTGCTATTCCAGTAGACTGCCATAAGGTAGGGCGGCCTCGTGAAACTTTTTTCATGAGGCCGCACTGCCTCAGGAGGGTTTGGCCTTTCTTGGCACCCAAGATTTGCAGAGCGTTTTCTGGTCATAATTTATACACTTTTTTATGTACGCAGTACATTTCCAATGAAAAGAAATAGCTAAGTGTTTTATCGAGTCTTTGAAAACAACCTTGATCGAAGAATTCTAAAATTCCAGGAAGATCAAGAGGCCTAAACAGGGCTATTGCTGGTCTTTTTGAAATCATTTACTTATCGCAAAATATCAGAAACCAAAAAATTCAAGGAAAAAGTTAAGAGCGAAATAGTGTAATAATTGCAACCAGCCAAAGGGAATTTTAATTGTGGAGAGTAATTTCAGTGAAGATGCTAATGGCATTTTACTCACCCCTTGTTACTTTACAAAACACACAGTAACTGTCTGCAGAGGGAATTTCAATTGTGGGGCGAATCTGCCGTTGGTTGAAACCAGCCAAAGGGAATTCTAATTGAGGGGAGTAATTATCGATGAAAGCTTAAGTTCTCCTTATATCCCTTTGGCCATATCTTCCTGAATTCTTCCTTCAACTGCACATTTATTTTTTGGATACCCATTCAAACAAGAAAACTTCGATTAGTACGATGGATGAATCCATTTATTTAAAGCCATGCTAAGCACACAAATTCTGTACAATTTTTACTCTATCTTTCAGCAACAAAAATGGGAAGCGAAGTTATATTTGTGAGATTTTTTCTAGTAATATTGGTTGTGATGATATTATCTGCTCAGGTTTTCGGTACAGGTAATAGTATCACAACCAATTACATCATTTGCGATCCTGCGACCCTGTGTAATGGTTTTGAAATCCTTACAAATTACTATTAGCATATGTAAGAAATTACTATTAGCATTTATGTAAGGGTGTTATGGATACTTAATGGACATAAATTTTATGAGATGATTTTGCAAGTATAATTTTATAACTCTGATCATTTGAAAAAGTATGTCAATTAAGTAGAGATATTGTTATAATTGTTCATCATTTGTTCAAAATGCTATTTTAATCTATTTTAATCTATCTTGAGGTCATTGAGCTGGCATTAATTTAGGCTTCATCAAACCCTTGCCCTTGCTTAAAAATGGGTATAAAACCTGGTGTAAAACTTGGGTATAAAACTGGAGACCTATCACTTAATGTTCTCTACTATCTGTTGAGAGCTGATGCTTCAGACATGTGGTAAGCCATCATTCTAATCCATCAATGGACCAAAAAAATTGTTGTAAAGATTTTTCAAAATTGTCAATTTATTGTTGATTTGCAATTCCACCTATGTACGTGTGTTTGTGATGTGCCTGTGTTTGTGATTCCTGCACTTGTGAATTCTTTTGTTTTTAGTGTTTGTAACTTTTCAACCCTTTTTTTTGGGTACACGTAGTGACTGTATAAGAACGCCTCTGCCCATTAAAAAAAGTTGAAGACTATTTAAATCATTTTTGTTAAATCCAATGAAGTATCTACTCTTTTATAAAACTAAAAAAACAAAATCTACTTATAAGACCAAATCCTGACAATAATGATAACGTTTCCTTCCAATTGATAAATTTCGCAAAATAGTAAATTGGAACACGCACGGTTACAATAAATTAGGACATTTCGTTCTGACCAGAAATAGAAACATCAGCAGCCACTATATTGAAATGTAAATTATAGCACAACCTACTATACGTTGGGAAATTGGAAGGTCGCCTTGTTTATATTTTCCTGTGGCAAATATGAGACTGTCTGGTGAAGATGGTCTAACAGCTCAAGCAAATTCCGGTGTTCTCAGGACAACCGCCAACGTAAAAGCAACACAGGCTAACGCAATCGGGCTGAGTCCGGCATAATTTATTACTTACGCAGTCTATTTGTGCCCATGCCACCATCATCCACATATTATATAATATTATCAAAATCAATTCTACAAACAATTTCCTCATGCTTCCGCAGAGATGTAGGGCGAAAATGGGAGGAGTATGAATTCGTTTGAGTATGAATGTGTTATAATCCTTTGTAGTTTCCGCGCTTTCCTATTTTTAATGGGTAATTTGTTGCCGGCCGGACAATTATTCTCTCTGTAATTCGTTAGCTCTTTCTGCTGTTCTGCATATTCTCTTCTAGATTTTCTAATATTCGGGATTGCGACTTGTGTGTAATCGCGTATGGATTTTTCTGCTTGTAATTATATTTTAATTTTCAATAAATTTATTTACTGACTTTGACAGGTTTATTTTAGAAATAAAAATCCAGCAGGATATGGCCAAACATAGTCGAGGTAAGTTTGCGATTATCACAAGGACGGCTCATCAATTGTGAACTCCGTCGTTGCAAAATGAAATCATGTGTCACGATTGGTGGAGTTAAAACTAGCTTATCTATATTTATTCAGATAATATCTATATTAAATATGTTGATCCATATCTTATTTCATAATATAGGTCATTCCGAAAAATATTCATGGGCGTATTTAATATAGATATTATCTGAATAAATATAAATAAGCTAGTAGCAACCACGCGCATGATACATATGTATGATAAATATAATTTATATATATATATAAGATTTATGACAATATTTTGGTCATTACTAAATACAAATACATGTTAAAAATAAAAATGTATATTAAACAATATTTATCTTTTGTCATTTTTTGGACATTGGTAAAAAGAAATACATATGAATGCATATTTTCTTTTATGAATTGTTTGATAATTTTTTTTGGAATAGTTGTATAATTGGTATCATATCAATTATAAACCATAACAAATTTAATACATCAAACCATATAGTGTATTGATACAATTTAGGAGTTTATAAATGTTTCAAATAACTGTTATTTAAAAGTTTGTGATATTACAAGTTACAATTATCAATCTAAACCATTACACAAAGTTTTTTGTTTAAGGAAAACTAATTATTTGATTGAAAATAGTTGAAAAAGTTCTAAAACTAGTAGCATGTAAATTATACAGAATAACAAAACATAGGTCAAACCTTGTAGTTTATATTAGAATTGAAGAGTTTATAAACTATTCAAATAACTCTTATTTAAAAGTTTTGTGCTAACAGAGTGGAAATTACATAAAGAGCACCTCATTGTAATGGTGCAAATACATTACATATTCTTTAGTGATTAGAATAGTATTACGACCTTTATTATGCAAGTGATCACAATATACTTCTTCCATAAAACTTGTGAAGGCAAAAACTTTTGTATATGTCTCTTTAACCTTGCGTGCAACATCTTTCATGCTCATTATTTCCAGTTCTTCAATGTAATCAATGGATAATGCAATGTTTTCAGTATCTTGAAGAATTTTAGAGCAAAATTGTAAAATTGATGTTGTGCACTTATCAATAGCTATTTCATTAGATAGAGTAGAGTTGGCTGAGATGTTTGGAGTTGCATCGACAATTTCAGATTCATTGTCTAATAGATCCATAGAAAAAAAGTGTTACCTAAGAATCAAACAAAATCAAATCAATGTTAGTATATATAATTTAAGATAATAAATTTGAACATCAATAGGATAAAATAATTTGTATTTTTTCAATTTTGTGTACTTATATATACATGCAAGTTTATATGGATGCAACTATTTTAAAGTCATTATATTTTGAAATCACATAATGTACCAATATATTGTAATTGAAGCAATTTTGAAAATAAAGTAGTTACCTCAATATTTTTCTAAACATTCGAGTCTATTTTCTTCAACTTTTCTTTTAGAAAGTTGTATGCCATTTTTCATTTTCTCATAATAGTCATATGTGAATGGTGGTGTTATTCTAAGACTTTGTAAAGACTTCACATGAGACATTGCCACAAATCTCAAACTTGTTCTCTCTCTTGGACCTATATCAATTGTAGCTTTTGAGAGAGTTAGTCCTTGTGATTTATGAATGGTCAATGCCCATGCCAATCTTAAAGGTTGTTGAAGAGTTCTACCCCTTTGTATTGGTATTATTGAGACTATATTTGGTTGATCATCTTGAAAAGGTAATCTAGAGTAATTATCAAATTAAGCCAAAACATATGCTGGTTGCTCTAGCGGTTTACTTTTTGGCCTGTAGATAATATTTCTAATATACCCCAATGCTCCATTTACAAGACCTACCTCTACCCAAAGATTTGTAATCAACATCACTCTTGAATTGTTACTGATTAATAATTCAAGTTCAAGCTTTCCATTTGAATAATCTTCTATTGAATTCAAGCTCCCTACTTTTGTTGCAGGACTTCATGCAACAAGATGCTTCAATGAATGTAGCATTATCTTGTTATGGTTATAAACCTTGTCATTTGTGGAGAACAACTGGACACAATTTTGAAAGTCTTCATTTGTGGTAGCATTTAAATTGATAGGAGTTCCCATCATAAGTAATTTTCAGTCTTCAATTTATGGGTTAGTATCTATAAGATTTGTTAGAAGCTGGTAGAATCTTTTTTGTTCAATGTTTTCCCTCTCTTGCCTAAAAATCTTATCTAAAGTTACCACATATTTGAATTCCTCCCACAATAATTTTGCTCATCTTTTTCTATCATATGCAGGTTTGTCACTCATTAGAGGCAATTGACCCAAGTTTCTAACAAAAATCATAGATATAGCTAGTAAAACAAAAAAAACTAATAAGTTGTTTAGATTTCATAATATCTTTAATATTCATGTAATGTACTAAATATGACATAACATGATAACATGTACTAATAGAAGTAAAAATATACCTGCAAATCTTTGGTCTAAACTTTGTGGAAATGCTTGCCTTAATATTGAATCTAACCTTTACAACATAGTCTGAGAAATGAAACTCATTTCATCAATCAATATGTATTTGATATGTTTCATTTCCTCTTGGAAACTTGTAAAACATGATCCTTCTAGTTGTGAAAAATCTTTAACCGGTATTCTTAGCTTTGAATGAATAGTGAAAGCTCCAATATTAAATGCTGCAACTCCTATTGGTGCTAGTAAAAGAAGGGGAGAAGGACCCAAAAAACATGCATTTTGAAAGGTTTCATGAATGGTACCAATCAAATATGACTTTCTTGTTCCTATTGTTCCTTGAATTATTAGGAACAATGGGCCTCTATCTTCATTGGTACGGTAGTGTGTCATAACTATGTTCATTGCCTTTTGTTGTTTATTGCTAAGGGTTGTATAATTGAAGCATTGAGGAATATCATCATATATGAGACATCCATTTTCCTTCATATTTTTTTATGAAATCGACTACTCCCACTATACACTCCTCACCTTGATATTTAGTAGACCAATTTGTTTTGTTATCAATGTCTCTTCTTCCCAACATATCTATTTGTGATAGTTGCATATTTTGACCATTATGAAGTCTAGATATGATTTCCCATTTGTTATCTATAGTATTACTTGCAATAGCTTCATCTTCTCCACTATCTGAACCATTATTATTTTCATTTTATTCTATAATTGTTTCTCTTTGTATATGCCAAGCATTATAAGTGAATGACTCCCACTTTTCTATTATGGAGTCAGTATCCACACCAATATCCCCTTCCATGTCATGAAATGGTTTGTATAGTAATAACTCTGTAAAATATAATTCTACCCATTTTTGTGAAGCACACGAAGGAATGGATGTAAATCTTGGAAAAACTCTAACCATAGCTGCTTTTTCCCTTGGCTCCCATTTATTTTCTCTTCTTCTTTTAGAATTGTATATTCATGATTTTGCTGCATCAATTAGTGCAATGCCTTCCATAGAAAGAGGCCTTTCTTTATATCCATCATTGAAACATTTTGTATTGTCATCATTGTTCTCCTCATTATTTAGAGTTTTAGATTTGAACACTTCATGTGAGACATTGAGATTGACAAATCTTCTACTACTCTCCATGAGTGGAAGCTCTAACAATATGTGACATGTTTATTGAGCTCCAATGTCCCTTTCTATCACAGTTTCTGTTAGAAGCCTTCTATATGCACATGCAGCTAAATCATCAAGGTTTTCCATGTTTGAAAGATGTATCAACCTTTGGTGGTATGTTTTAGAGCTCTTCTTGGCTTTCAATGTGTACTTTTCTATGTATTTAAGGATTGCATGTTTGGACAAAATAGGTTGCCAATCTATATTTTCTCTCCATAATTGTGATATGAGATAATTATGTGCGTTAACTCTATCATCATTTCTTGTTGGCTCAATTTTTTTCCCCTATTCCTATGTCTTCATATAATTTAGATCTAGTAAGATTCAATGGCCAAGGAGCATTATATCTAAAAATATTATAAGAAGATGAATGAAAAATTATTTCATTAAATAAATAATATGTTTTACGATAAAAAATATTAATAACTATAATAGTTACCTACAAACCATCTTTCTTTGTTTTTTGTGTAGACATGCACCCTCTCTGTAAACTATGTGATGCTCAACACAATTTAGTCTTTGTTCATAGTCATTATCAATATTCAGATTGGTAAGTGGTGTTGTATTTTTGAGACATGGATGTTCACCAAAATTTGGGAATTCCTACAAGAAAATAAACATATTCGACATATGTTCATTATATAAATATAGTTTTAAATATGTAATAAAATAACAAGATATTTTATAGAAAAACAATTTGAAAACACCTAAATATTTCTTTGATGTGGATCTTCTCTAGGATTCCATGTATGAATAATGCGATGAAAATATTGCTCAATTGTTCTTCATTCCTCCTCATTTGACCAATCAATAATGTACATATTGGGAGCACCGTTGATCCATAAAAATCCATGCACATGTGGAGAACTTCTTTTGTGTCATTCACACCTACACCAAAAATCTTTGACATCCATTCCATTTTCTAGAATTTTTTTTCTGAATACTGTATGTCTTAAATGCATGTAATGTGCAACTATATGAGGATAGTTGATAACATTTTGTTTTCTCCAATTTTAAGCTTCTCACATATTGGTTGGGCATGTTCTGAGCATGAGAGCATGTAGATCAGGCCATTGCATATCTGTCGCACTTAAGGTGAAAAATATTATTGGAGTGCCAATTTGGTGAAGCATGTCTGTCAATTCTACACAACATTTAGTCTAGTATGACCATGTTCCCCTTAACATTGTTCCAAACCACATCAACTTATCAGCTAAATGAGATTGTGGGCTTATTATTGATAGTAATGGGCATGTCTTGGATATTTCTTTTCGCAAACACTGTAGATGAATTTTGTGCTCAGTGCCTCATTATCATGTTCATCATACAATATCTAAATTGCAGATGTTTGCCAAACCTATGATCCCTATACTATAATAAATGCTTGAAAAATTCATGTAGATGCACATGCCTCATTCATGATTGTAACCAATCATATCTTCCATCACGTAATAGTGTAGGAAATGCCATGTCTAGTAAATCTGATGTTACATACTCATTGATAGGAGAAACACCAATATCAGGCCAATCAATCAATTCTGTTGGTTTTGCATCAGGGTTATTAACCCACATTTGAATTAATTCCATTTCTCTTTGGGCATTTGGAGGTTTTGAAGCCATTGATGTAGTGTGCTCTATTGTATCACCTTCATCAATCTCTAATAAAGGATCAACATATGTGACTTCATTGGTATCTAAGTCAAATTCTATTTGTACAGTAGTTAATCTACTAAATACATTTTCATCTATGTTTGTTGATAGGTTATTGAGAGCATTATCATCAATAATAACATCTAAATAAAAATTGTCATGCTCTATTTTGTATTTTAGTGCTTTGTAAACATGATCTCTATTAACAATGAAATTATAATCTGCAACACATTGATTCCTTCTTCTAACAATAATAATGGGCAAATTTTGTATTGTGTGTGGCAATATTTTTGAAACCTATTGTACATTCTAAGGAAAACTTATGGTGTGATCTTTGTATTTATATTGACCACCTATTGCATGGGTCACTTGTAGTATTGGGCTTACACATGCAATCAACATTTCCTCTACTTGTGTCAATTTTGATAAAATCTCTGCTTGTGGCCTAGGATCCATATTGTTTGAACATGAAAATCTATGAATTCCTCTTTCTTGTCTACATCTGTTGCATATAGGACCTTTAGAACTTTAGGATACTTTGATTCCAATATACGATTCTTGACAGACATAACACATCTTTGGGGTTCTAAAACTATCTAGTTGAGATCTAAATTGCATTTGGAATCTCTTGAAATCAAATTAAATCAAACCATTAGAATTGTGTACATTGTGGACACTACACTGAACACCTAAATTCATCTATAACAAATTTCCATGTTGATGTGTTTCTGGAACATGATCTATTGAGACTAATTTTTCAAGTTCATCATTGAACTGAATAGTTCCATTAAAGTGAGGATGGGCAGTCTCATTTGTTTCAGCATGATCCTCTTGTCTTTTTTGACCTTGAGAATTAGAGGTTTGTGCAGGTGTCATTTGATGATCATTTCTCTATAGACTTGTATCCTCACTATTGTCAACTTCAGAATGATTTACAATTTGGATTTTTCTTTTTTTTAGCATATCATTCTCTATTAGCTTGATTGTGCTTTCTATTTGCTCTTCTATCTAAGAGCTTATTTTTTGTTCTCTTCTTTGTCTATGATAGTTTCTATGATACTCCCTTTGGTATTCTCTTATATATAGTCTACGTTGATCTTCTGATTCAAAATTTCACTTTGGATGTCCCATAGTTGATATTGACAAAATACAATAACAAAAAACAAAGTATATTTTAAAATGGTTGATAAAAATATGATTAAATATATACTTCTATATAATTCATGACTAATTAATTCATCTATTTGTTTCAATATGCATTTTTATTTGTAGAATAGATGTTGACTTATGAGAGACACATTTAGTTTTTAATTGATTAAGTAATACTGATACAAAAAAAATGAATAAGAATATAAAACTATATTTACACTAATATGGTGTGACAAACATTATGAACAATTTATTTATAGGTAGTTTTTTCAAGTACATGAATTCAAAGAAGCCTTGGTGAATATCTACTTGTTCAAGCAATGTAAGAAATCATCACATAACATTTGCGAGTTGAACAATTTATTTAGTTATAATTTTTGTAACTACATGAATAGAAAGAACCCTATTACAATATCAACTTCTTCAAGTAATTTAAGAAATCATCATGTAATATTTCAATGTTCTCTAAATCATAATGCTTGTCATAATACATCTTTTGACAAATACTTCAATGCTTCTTATTTTGCAAGCTACTTTTTTGATGAACGATGCCATTTCTGTTGATACGTTGACATCTGTCTCATCAACATCATGTATATGCTTTACTAGGTTCTCAATATCAGTTACCATCTCTTTGAAATGGCCAAACATGTTTTTTATTACATTTTCAATGGGTTTTTCTATGTACCCATTTGAACCTATGGAAATCGTAGGACTTGATGGAGGTGGTCCATTTACGATGTCTTCTATATCTGATATTTGTATGACATTGTTGTTTTCATTGTAGCACAAGTCCATTATATATCTAACCTATGAATATAATTAAAATTTATATCATGTAAACTATTAACTTTAGAATTCAAATCTCTATATAATGACACAAAAATATAGTGCAATGTAAGAAATTTATTTATTATAGTAATAATTGAAAATATTATTGAAGAAAGAGAATCGATATAAAGTACCTAGATAATGATCTTTAAAGTAGTCAAATGCATTATATGAGGAATGTAGTAGATACCTACAATTTGAAATAGAAGAATATAGTATTAGTCCTAAAGATATTGTGATTTTGTGCATGTAAATAGATAATTTGATTGCTAAAAGGAACTACTGTAAAATGATAAATTTTAACAAAAATTATTCAGAATATTAAAAAGAAACAACAAATTCACTAACCTCTGCACTCAATTTCTGTGAGGCTATTGTGTGTGAGGATCTAATAGTAGATTTACCATTTATAAGATTTTTTCAGTAACAATGTATCTAATTTTGTGGAAAAATGATGACACATTGCAAGTAGTTGAAGGGTTAAAATGGAGAACTGGACTTGCCAGCCACAAGTATTTAATTTTGATCTGTAGTTCAGTTGAAAATTGATGACAAACTACAAGTCTATGAAGGGTTAAAATGAAGAACTACAGTTGTCAACGTGTAATGATTATTAGAAATTGTTAAACTATAATTGATATTTATCATTAAACTGTAATTGTTAGCCATAAATAGTTGAAACACGACATTATAAAAATATACATTTCCTTAAATTTTGTTACCAGAAATAGAAACTTACGAATTCACACTTAATAATCAAGTCATATTTATTATTTTGTTATAAATGGGCGGCTTTAGATATGTAGATCTATCACAGATTTGTAATTAAATATTGAGTGTTTTCTTGTTGAATGGGCGGCTTTGATTGCGGCTTTGTTTAACTTCTAACTAATCTTCATTAATCAAATTAAGTTCAGGTTGGAAATAAGAAAACTAGTCTGACTTAAAGGTTGTATTATGTGAGTTGGCATCTATGCCATTACCTGGCTCTTTTCCATCCATGTGTTGCCATCCATTGCAAAAGATAATTTTTTTTCCTACTAAGGCTCGTCACTCACCTAACATTATATAATTCAAAATAGATAGCTTATGTATCACCCAATTTAGAGTATTGGATTAGTCAATTCAGGAAACTTTCAAGAAGGTATTCGATTAAATTGAAAGCCTTGTCTTTGAACTCACCATCATTTATTATAATAGTTACTGTTCTTTCAAGACTTATGTAATTTATCTCCTTACATTATTGCTATGAATAGTTTGGCAGTTAATTAGCATTAAGAAAATAGGATAGCTACTAAAAAAAATCTCAAATGGATTTAATTTTTCTAGTTTATTAGTGCTAAGTTGAATGGATTACAAAATAAAGTCTTTTTTTATGAAGTGCAAAAGTCTGATACCTAGGTGGTAGCAAAATGGAGGTCCTGATTGGGTGGCTTAAAATATGCAAATCTATCATAGATTTGTAATTAAAAATTGAGTGTTTTCTTGTTGAATGGGCAGTTTTGATTACGACTCTATTTAGCTTCCAACTATAGGTGTCCTCAGCATATATCATGCCTTGAATCTCATTCTAAACCAGCATAATAAAAGGCTATGAATTGGTGCAATAAATATTTTTTTGATGGACACAGAAAGAGTATAATCCATCTTCCACATCTTCCATTGTAGATACACCTATCGATATAAAGAGACTTTTTCTTTCTTTCTTTGTTAATGACGTTAGTAATTAATAAAGTGAGATTAATAATATAATAATCATAGTAGACCCTAAGAGCAAGTCCCCATCTAGTTGCTAGGTTTAATTTGTTTAGCAACCACAGCTAAATTATTTTAGGAATAAAATGTGGAGCAGGTGGCCTCATGCCTCAATTTTTTCTATGCATATTTTTAAGTAGCCACTAATTAATTAATTATTTTATATTTCTTATTGAAGATAAAATATTTAAATGTAATGCTATCAAATAGTGCAACAAATTAAATGTTTATTAGGCTATTGTAGACTTGACTGAACATAAAACTTGACTAATTAATGCAATTGCAACATCACAAATTAATTGAATTTGTTGAGTGAAACCAAAATGCATCTACTATGTAAAAGACTAAACCATTTAATAGAGTTGAAAAAATACAATTTTTTATATTACACCTATGAAGTTTAGGATTCTATTATTATTTCAACATTATAAATTAATTTTTTTTTTAGATTGAAACAAGAGTGAATCTTATTGCAGTAGAGGCAAAGGAAACAAATATTGCTCACATAAAAAGAGATAAACCAAAAAAAAGCACACACAGATAAAATAGATATGTTATATTGATTCAAACATAAAAGACTATTTTTCTACATATTCCTTTGTTGAACAATTGGCTTCCAATCTTCTAAAATTGAACTATGTTCTTCTCATATATTATTGCTATAAAATAGAGCATTTCAATTTACAATGAGTCTTCTCTCTCAAGCTAGAAGCTTCTGAATAAGTCTTAAACAATATAGAAATATAGTTTACAAAATGAGAGGTCTATAACTCTCCATGAGAAGACAACAATAAATAAAGTAGTTGAAGTAAGTAAAAGGGCAGGGGAGATTAAAAAGGACAGGCTGAAAGCCTATGTCACCAACACTCCCCCCTTAATCTTCATTGCCATGTATGCCTATAAGACCAATACTTTCTCAAAGATGTTCAAAAACATTCTTTGCAAGAGGCTTTGTGAAAATGTCTACTAGTTGTTCTTTGGACTTGCAAAACTTAAGACATATGTCACCATTGTTCACTAATTCATGAATATAATGATATCTTATATCTATATGTTTACTACGTTGATGAAAGCCATGATTTTTTGATAAAGAAATTGTAGAATTATTATCACAATGTATTCTTGTAGGTTCTTCTTGTGGATGCTTCAAGTATGAAAGTACTCTTCTCATCCACATTGCTTGACAAGCTACTGATGTTGCTATAACATATTCTACTTCAGCTGATGATAATGTCATAATTGGTTGCTTCTTTGATGCCCAGGAAATAGCTCCTGATCCTAGGTGAAAGAAATGTCCTAAAGTGCTTCTTTTATCATTTAAGCTACTTGCCCAGTCACTATCAACATAGCCAATCAAATTGTAATGATCTAAATGTGCATATAAGATCCCAAAGTTCTTTGTTCCAACTATATACCTCAAAATCCTCTTTCTAGCTTTCCAATGAGTTTCTTTTGGTTTTTCCATGAGTCAGAAATGAAACCAATTCCATGCACTATATTTGGTCTTATAGCTATCAAATAGAAAAGGCTGCCAACTAATTTTTTGAATAAAGTTGTGTCTACATTAGGACTTTTGTCATTCTTGCTAAGTTTTAAACCTAATGCAACTGTTGTAGGGTTAAATTCACATTTGTCATTTTAAATATTTTTAACAAATTAGTAGCATACTTACTTTGACAAATGAATTTTTTTTGATCATTTTGATTTACTTGTATCCCAAGAAAATGTCTCATGAGTCCCAAATTAGTCATATTAAATTTATTTTTCATGACTACCTTGAAATTGTAATGCCCCACCAAGGGGATCCAAAAGAATTAACCTAAAGTTTTACTAAGTTTTTCATACAATTTTTTGAAAAAAAAAAAAACCAAGAAAGATAAATCATTCACATCAAACACATAGTAGCAAAAGCAATAACATACAATCAACTGTA